>CM033650.1:7957604-8009615 GCA_019512145.1 Engystomops pustulosus | reverse complement strand
GCGCTGTACTATACATCAAAGCACTAGACTCTACATTACTCATCCATTTACTAGGGGGCACTGTACTTTACATCAAAGCACTAGACTCTACATTACTCATCCATGTACTAGGGGGTGCTGAACTATACATCAAAGCAATAAGTGGTACAGTACATGCAAGAACTAGGGGCAATGCCTTATACTAACATGACACCAGCTTGTATCAAAATCTGAATATTAATAATAATACAAATTGGCGAAAATTATTACATCTCTATTTACATACAACAGGCATGTGGTGGGAAAGGAAAAGGCTAAAGGAAAGGAGTGCTGGGAATCAGATACTGAGCAAATTATATTCACGCTCTTACAGTTAGAAAGACTTCTCTCTGATTTCACATCTTTCAGTACAGAACCAGCACCTGAGGAGACTATTCTACAGGTTCTTTATTCAACCTCAATGAATCTAATTTACCTGGAGATGTCCAATCAGCTTTGCATATTGTGAACATCTTCCATAGACAACCCTGCGTCTTCTACAGCTCGGCACATTGACATGTTCCATTCTTCAAGTCCCTGTGTTCCCGATGCATGCAGAGGGTTGAGGAATTATATTATTTCCCAAAGATACCAAAATCTGCCCCACCAGAGTATCTTGGGATTCTACACTGGGCCCTGACTCCAATCCACTCTTGGACCCTAAAGATTCTGCAGGAGACAACTTATTCAGGAAGTTTCCAAGCTCAATTTCTTTGGAGTTCATGGAGCTTGTCCCTGGAATAATTTGATCTGGTTAGTCCAAAGAAATCCAAACCACCATCAGTGAAACTAGACCAGCAGCATTTAGGAAAACATTTGTTAACCAGAACCATCTACCCACACGCATCTAATTCTGGCCACCCCATTGTTGTGATGTAACATGGAGATACAAAGGATTTTGATAGAATCTCAGAACAATGTATTGATTCTGTCCTTAACAAATTCACAGAAACGCAATGATGGACACATCTGTATTCATTGTAGGTTAAGGATAAAGCTTTTATATTCGCCTTTCATCTATTCTGGAAACACTTTATCCTTCTAATGTGATTCAACAAAGCTTTTCCTATGAACACCGGAGCTGTAGTAACACATGGACATACAAATCTACTAACATCATTCAGTTTGCAAGACTTTCTAATTCTCTCTATGCGTCTGCAAGCCTTCTCTTGTCCTGCACCTATACTCTAGAACAGTGGTGGTGAACCTATGGCACTGGTGCCAGAGGTGGCACTCAGAGCCCTTTCTGTCGGCACTCAGGCCATCACCCCAGAATGAAGTTCACCAGACAGAACTCAAAGAAACTTCATGCAGAATCTTCTTGCAACGATAGACAAATTTGCTCTCCTCCTTTTAACTGCATTGTTGTCCTCAGGAGGCTGATTTGATTGAAGTTGTTAAAGAACAGGGAAAATTAAATTACTGCTTAAATTGTTGCACTTTGCAATAAATAAGTGGCTTTTGGTTGACGTTTGGGCACTCGGGCCCTAAAAGGTTCGCCATCACTGCTCTAGAATTAGGTCAGTCAATCAGACTTTCATTTTGCTCCAATGAAAGCTCATCTTTCAAAATTCTGCCTCATAGACAATATCGAAAATTGGGAAAATAATGTGGTCTTCCAATTGGTTCTTCTGCAAATAAGTTCAAGTTTCATACATTAGGTTTGCTCTTCACGAACACACATTCAGCTGTTCTCATCTATGTTTTATAGGTAAACAGGGGTTTCTGGGTCAGCTAGAACCCACTGTAGGCCAGGGATGTTGTCAAATTTTGGGTATGATAAAAAAAGAAGGAAAACTCACCTGTCCCTAATCTTCTGTTCCACTGGTTCAGACCTATCTTTATTGGAAGCTATTGATGAGCATATTGATGAGCAGACCCAAACTTAAAGGTTCTGAACGCTCATTCCATCCACATCCATAGAAGATTGCGGGCGTTACCCTTTGAATGGAGGGTACGTCTACATGCTGTTTTTTTAGTTCCACCATTCAGGATCTTTGATCCCTTGACATCATAAGCGAGTGACGATCCTATGAAAAGTGTTGATGTGTGCCCGCCAAATGAATCTAAATGAGGTAGTGAGCCTGAATGGTTTCTTGACAAAGGTCGGTATTGGGTCCAACTGGGAATTAGAACCTTCATTGTATGTCACAAGCTTGAACATTGTGGGTCTGGGTCCGTTGATCCCTATACAAGCTCCGGGGGTTGTAATGGACCAACAAAATATCAGAAGATCCTCCACATTAAAAACATATTCCAAGGGTTGAATGAGAGCCACATTTGGCCTAGCTTTTGAGTTAAGGTCTTACATTATTGTCTGGACAGAAATAACCTGCACCTTTTGGTTGATTTGTCTGCTATGTGTCATTTGGAACATGATATGGTCATCATAAATAAAGGGTTAGCCCTCAGAATCATAAACTTTGGTGGGCCCAAGAAAACCAAGTCTGTCACGGCTGCTTATGCCGTCACTGGTCGACAGAAGTTGAGTAGGTCTCGCCACCTCGTGGCATTTAAAGGATAACACCTGCGATCATTCCCATCACAAATCATGGGTATTATTGAGGCGGGTGAGTTTTTAGCCGAACCCAAAGTTAGTCGGGTCCACTCCTCCCTAGTGGTGAAACATCCTTGTTCCATTATTAAGTCAAGGAACACAGTTTTGATTGGTAGTGGATAAACCCCCAGGTCACTCATATTCAGTATATAGTGGTCTTTAAAAAAAAGTAGCACTAACATAAGTCATTGATATGAATCTAAAAATAGCAAAAAAAAATCACATTTTCTTGCACTGGATCGGTTCACACAGCTTCGACCTTGTTCACGATCTACATATTCGTCGGCTGCACCTCTTACAATAAGGAGTTAATCTGATTGTGTGATTTACTCCTGTCACTTTGGTTATAGTTCTTTCCTCACCTCAAAAATCCTGTCTGGAAAAAAAAAAAACCTAAATTTAAAATGTTCCAGTGTGGAATAATTTTTGAACAGTAAGAACACGTTGCCTTATTGTCTCCATAAATCTTGGTGTGATTATAGAGCCCATGCTGTTTTATAACACCAAACGGCCTCATTCGTCTCCCACCTCTCAGATCTTGCATAGTTTTATTGAGTCTGTGAATGGTACAGATTAATTATTAAAAAAGGACTCTAGCTACGTCTCCATAAAGAAACGGGGGGAAGTGGCTTTCACGGTGGCCTTAAAATCCCTATTTTAATCTCATTAATGTTCCAAAAAATTGTTCTTTTTTATTTATTTATTTTTAAATAAAACAGTACAATTTTCTACCAACCATTTTGCCCTATTTTTCGCTCTGTGGTCGATGAGTCTGAGTTACAACACGACCTTTTTATGTTTTTTTGACATTGAGGTGTGGAGACCTTATTCAAGGTCTACTGTATGTCCCTCAAACTCCAGTACAACCATGTCCTGATCTTTTTTTTACCTTGACGTTTGGAAATAGTTCCTTTTGAATAGTTGTTTTGGTCTGAAAGACCAAGCTCTACCACACCCTAAATTCTCAACCGCAAGACTTTTTTTTTGACTGTGCCTTATTTATAGTCGAGAGTCTTGAAGACTGAGGGTACATTCACACGCGGTATGCCCACTGGAGAGGAGGAGGCGGTGACCCCATCTCCCTCCATAGAGAATAGCGGCGCACGGCCACACATACGGCGAAAGATAGAGCATGCTCTATCTTCTTGCGGTGTGCGGCCCGGATTGGTGCCACACACGCGTGGCACCGTAACCCCGCCGTGCCGCTATTGCTGTCTATGGGGACGTACATGCGGCCGCATGTAAGAGCCCTCAGCTCCATCGTAGCCTTATTATTACATTGCCCAAGCCTTGAACTCACCTACTAATACTGATCGTGTGTGTTACCTTATATAAGATTTACTTTCAGTGTCATTGTGAGAATTTTTTTTTCTCATGTTTGTGTTTCGTGGGACATGTTGGAATTCATTATGCTCAATCAATGCCTTCTAAAGTTATGTTTTTTGTGGTTTTATTACCTTCAGTTTCTGTGCCGCAAGATGCGACACATGGGGGGGATTTACTAATTCTGACGCAAGCACGACTGTCGGCATCGGAGATCAGTCTCCGGAAAGCACAGCCCGATATTTTAAAGGGGTGCGCCATAAAAATGCCGACATCAATGACATGTGCGCCAAAATCTTACATGGACTGCAGCTTAATTTTGCTCTCTGACCATTTTTTTTTCCTAGTCTATTGTGCACCAAAAACTGAGCCTAAAAATGCAGTCAAAATACACATAAATGTGACTGATAATGTGGAAAAGTTAGGCCACGCCCACTTGCACCAAAAAAAAGGAGGAGTCGGGATAATCGGAAACATCATTTCTTTCTGGCGCAAACTCATTATAAATGATCCGCAACAATTCTGCTCCCAAAGAAAACAAAGATCCCGGCATTTTTTACGCCCAGATACGATAATACATGTTCCCCATGGTACCACCTTCTCACACTTACCTTTACTTTGGTCGTTTCTACAATTATATTATTTGTTAACTTAAGGGAAGAAGTTTCTTGGAAAAAATTTTTTAAATAATTGAATACATAGAATTATTGTACCATACTGTTATTATCTTTATTAACAAGGAACAAAAAAAACAGGAGACCCAAATTGTAAATCAAACACACTGACATACTGGTGCGTGTCCCCTCTGGGAGGAGCTGCTCTTCTTTTAGCTTCTTATGCCCTGGTTTTTACATAAAAGGCTTTTAAAATTATGGAGATGAGCCCGAGAGGGTCGAGGTTCCATTAACATCTATGGAGCTCTAGACTCATTTGCATAATTTTAAAGCCTTTTTTTCTTCAAAGCAAGGACATAGGGAGCTTAGAGAAGAGCAGATCCTGCCAGAGGGGGCACACACTAGTATGTCAGTGTGCTTGGTTTACAATCCTTGATCCTGGTGGTAGATGTCCTTTAAATACAATTCATGTTTTAACAAAATTAATTTTTTATATTTTAACCTATGGATAGACCCCATGTTTATCCTACCCTGGACTAATATTTACTGTAGTATGATGATCTGGCTCAGTATGAGCTCCGCAAGCCTAAGCTTCCCCAGCACTGGCCCGATCTCTGCCACCAATATCCTTGTACGACCTGTAAGTCGTTTATGAATAAGTCAAACATTTTATAGCATCGGATAATAAATAATGTGTTTTGTCCTACAAGTAATGGGCAGTAACACCTCCCAGGTCTCTGTCACGGGTGATACATTGTATTTATGTATATACATGTCATAGAACTGCTCGACTACCTGCCTGGAATCCTGTATATCAAAGCTGGGAGACAAGTAATGTCTAAAGTAACATATGTACCATTAAAAAGTAAGAAATCCCGGATGTGATCTATTAGCCTTAACCATCCGACAAGCACATCTTCACGTGCGCCAATCTCTCCGCCATAAATAAGACAATGTAACGGCTAACATTTATTTAACAAGTGTGTTAAGGTCTGAAAGTAGAGAAATGTTATATTCTGGTCTTCAGGCTTCTATCTGAAGGAAAATCATTCACCGCCTGTAATTAGCAGCGCAGTGGTTTCAGTAGACAGTCCAACAGATTGCCGCTGACTGCTGTGCCATTAACTTTAGATTCATGACAACACCAGGTTTTTTTTAGCTTTTTTTTTTTTTTTTGTAGGGGAATCACAACCTGCAGATCTCAGGCGCAGGAGCCATAACTTAGAGATAATGAAGGCTAAGATGATGGTGCAGGAGAACAAAGTCCTGGGATAAACCCTGCTTAGAAACATCAAATACTGTATAGATAAAATAATAAAAAAGAATGAAAGTCGTATATATATTTGTAGCCCCAATAAATGCTATGATACATTCAGTCCTGCGGCCTGGAACTAAAGGATCTGTCATGGGTGCTCCTACAACCCATGTTTCGGGTGGCAGGCTCACCCGTGTGCCTCCATGTGCCCCCTCACACCGGCAGACTCACTTACCTAGCCGCGCTTCAGCGACAGTCTCCTCACTTCAGTACGCGCACCCCCGCCTCCTAGAGCACGCGTGCCGGCCGCCTAAAATTTAAAGGGCCAGCGCATCGCTCATTGGTGCTATCCATGTGACAACCTCTTCCTGTGACCCCTGTCCAATCTTTGTGCTTCTAAGAGGAAGCTGTATTTCAAGCCCTCTGCGATTATCCTGATTTCCCGTTGTGACCTCGATTCCGTTCCTGACTCCGATCCCGTGTTGCCTGTCCTGACCTATTGCTACGTCCCTGATTCTGATCCTGTGCTGCCTGTCTTGACCTCCTGCCTGTCCCTGACCACGAGTTTGCCTTACGATTTTGCACTACACCTTGGCCTCCACCGCTGACATAGTCGCGCCTGTGGAATGAACTGGTGGTACCACGTCGCAGCAAGTCAAACCTGCTTTGTGGCTGGCTCTGGTGAAAACCAGGTACCACTTAAGACTCCGGTCCCAGGTGACGGCTTACGTCATCGTCCGCGGCGTTACAGAGGATCCACTACCACTGATACTGACATGATCTATGCCTTGGTATTGGTCCAAGGTCTCGTATTTGGGCACCACTGCTCAGTTGTATCAACCAGGAAGGACATAACCCAAGAAGCTTCAATGCACCAATCTTCTATAACATTACTTTGTCTTTGGAAAATTCTGACGTTCCCTCGAAGCACTCAAGAATGACATGTAGCCAAATAATGATACAAGAACATGGGTTTTATTACTGTACAGAAAGCAACCAGTTGTCGTGAAATGAATGTCGTGAAGGAACGATTGAACCAGTTTGGTCTGAACTGCATAGATTCTGTACAATGATGACCCTACGATCTGATCATCATAGACAAGTTCTTCTTGAGTAGCAAAGAGTCTGAGTCTACCATAGGCCAAAAACCAATCATTATAACTACTAATGCAAACAGTACTATTGCTTCTAAACACAACAGGAGGGGAACATAACCAGTCATTGTACCCATGATGAGGCACAATGAAGTTCCTAAGGTTGATTGAACAAAGTCCATTAGTCTTGTCCATACAATGCACATCCCTTGGCTGATGAGAGTCCTCGGGAAGCCTCCATAGAAGGTAATAACTTTCCTCCACACAGATGGAGTAAGCATCTCTATACGGCATTACAAATAATGGGGGAGGTGGCAGCTCCTATTCCTGTTGGTCTCATATATCTTTAGATCTATGATGTTCTCCATGACATTGAGACATGATGAGTATCATGTACCTCTTGTCATCTGTCAATGATATAACAACATAATGGGATCTACAATAGACGATTTCATCTGTCATTGTAAACCATAAGCATGTCACACCCTGTACGATTACTAATACTCAACGCCTGGTAAATTATGGGGCCATTATACTGTAGCAGTTACAATCTCAACATCACTTCTTCCTATCCCACGTATCCCTTCCTACATTTGTCACAGAACCCCACTTGCTTTTTACTTCAATTTTAGGTTTTCATTGTAGAATTTACATAGCTGTGTTTATGGGAACAGACACAGAACCTCAAAGCTGTACTGTAAACCCCGGACAGAGATGTATACATACTGTATATACAGTATAGAGTGACTGTATAGAGCCTAAAACTCTATGGCTGATGTATGTATGAATACTGGCATTAGGATGCTATGCCGATTCTGATGGAGATGTAAACAAGATTAAAAGATTAATAAGAGGCATATACCCCTTATAATGTTGGCACATTTGGAAGATTAAGTGATCCACAAGATAAAATCCACCCCAGCTAAGAGCTACATCAACTGTAAATTACACTAGTTTCACATTTTGTCTTTTATCCAACCATTTTTCTCCCCAGCCCTCCTATGTGTCTCCAAGTCACAACTCTTCTTTACCCAGTTACACCCATGCTTCTCCGAGTCAAACCCATGCTTCTCTAAGTCACACCCATGCTTCTCCTAGTCATACCCATCATTGACCCAGTCACACCCATGCTTCTCCGAGTCATACCCATCATTAATACCCAGTTCACAAATTCCAGCCCCTTCGTCCAGTCCGATTCACTACCCCCTCATTGACCCAGTCCACCACTGTGAAAACATCAACAAACTCACCCATGAGCGGGCTGTCTCCTCTTCCTATGCGGGGATGCCCCTCCTTGACCACCGTCCCCAAACCACGGACCCTTCTTCTCCGAGTCTCATACCCATCATTGACCCAGTCACCCATGCTTCTCCGAGTCATACCATCATTGACCCAGTCACACCCTGCTTCTCCTAGTCTAACCCATCCATATGACACCATCACACCCATGCTTCTCCAAGTCATACCCATCATTGACCCAGTCACACCCATGCTTCTCCGAGTCATACCCATCATTGACCCAGTCACACCCATGCTTCTCCAAGTCATACCCATCATTGACCCAGTCACACCCATGCTTCTCCGAGTCATACCCATCATTGACCCAGTACACACCCATTCTTCTCTCCAAGCCACACACATACCTCTCCAAACACATGAGATGCTTCTTCCATCCCACCCACCCATGCTACCAAGCCACCAACCACCATCCTTCCCTAAAGAAAACCTGTTCCTGTAAGGGTGCATCGATATGTTGCAATAAAAACTTCATCTCATGCTTGTAATCTGTCTTGAAATGCTTTTAGGTATGGTTTCTTAATTTAAGGTGAAAGACATGAACTGAACGGTGAACTAAAACCTAAATATACTTACCTATCACCTCTTTCTCGAAATTCGCCGGGCTTGCCTGGAGCCTAGGGACACAATGGGCACATTTAATAAGAATAGTTCTGTTTACTATGTGCAGGCCCTGTTAGTGTGGCAGGGGGGGCACCAGAGTCAGGATTCTGTGGCACGTTCTTCATGAATCTGGTGCCTCCCTGCCCGAACTCCGATAGAGTGCAAAAACTTTTTTTTGATGCACCTTAACATGAAACCATTTCCGACTGATCACTGGAACGCCCTCTTAACGTTGCAAATTTGTGGCTCGGACAATTCTGAAATAACCTGTTGTGGTAAATTCAGATTGCTCTCCTCATTCTCCATGTTTACACTGTCATCCAAGAGTCCAGCTTGTGTAAATTGGCCTGCTTGTTCTTGACTTCTGTTAGAGATAGTGTTCTTCAGCCTGTTTATCTTATTTTTGATACTGAGGATTATAATGTTCTGTTTCTCTGAGAACAAGGTATCTGGAAAAAAACGGTACATAGTTCATCAACATTTAGGGAAAATGGCTTACAAGAGGAGGTTCTGGTATATTCAAGCTAACCTATATCAATTCAGTATTTTATCACCTTTTCACACTCTCTGAAAGCTTTTAACTGTCTCTATATACATGACTTGCCTGCTAGAAATTAAAGTGTGATTGAGTAGCACCTGTGCCTGTGTCTGTAATACTCAGCATCATCCCGCTGCCGCAGCTATCTCATCCTCCCCTCTACGTTAATTGGAAATCACCTTACAATTGAGAAGGCTTTGGACCCTAGATAAAAATCACTAACACCTGTGCACCTAAAAGTAACATGTAAAGTTGACACGAGGAAAACTGCCAGAACGCCACCTTCATAAATGTTCCCAATGTCGGCCCTTCCAGGTGCTATCTACTTGTTTAGCGCCTCCTGCGTGTACGTCACATCTCGCGTACGGGTCTCCTCACCTAGCATGGGGATAGGTCGATGGGACGTCCACAAAGAGAGGAGTGAATATAAAAAAGGGACCCAAGAAAGAGGGATCCTTTGGCCAGCCATCAGTGCCAAAATGAGGCTATCCACTTTAAGAACAGTGATGGAAGGCATTAATATATCGGATAGGAGACCAGGCAGTGGTCGTATAGGCCCCTCCGCAGGTCAGTGTCCACATTAGTAATGGACTATCATGGATACACACAGGAGGATCGGAGAGGATCGGGGGCAGGCAATCCCTGGGCAACATTTTCGAAAAACGATTGTCTCGACGCGCCATCCTTTGTCTTCACACTAGAATTTTTCTATGGTATTCTCATCTTTACAACTTTCCAGATGTCTCCTTTTTTCCCAGGACTGTAATACGTCCCTTTTAATCATTGAGAAATTGTGTAGCACATAATGGCGCCTCACCTGCTGTGCGTCACGGGGAGACAAGGCCGCTGCGTTATGATTGAAGAGCCTGAGTGCGCCATAGGTGGAAGGCTAACCTACTGTTTTATTACCCCTTATGTAAATTAAAATAGTTCCCCGTGCTCAAGATAATCAAACACAGAGGGGCCGCGGTCTTTAAAATTCCGAGACAGTGTTTGTAAAATATTCTGCACACTTCAGTGACTTACGAATTTTTATTCTCACTTCAAGAGCCAAAGTAATACTTTCCCTCCGCTAACCAATTGGCGTAAATGCTCGGTGGTGTCGGCACAATATTAGGGATGGCAGTGATTGACTGGAATAGTTTCTTACCATTCTGCGGAATGATTCACCCAACAGAAAGGGATATTCCGGCAAATATAGACGCCATTAATGGCGCATTAGCCTCCTCCCGCCCGCACCAATCATTCGCTATACCGATTAAAGGTGACATGCATCTATGACCAGGGGAAATGGCTGAAGGAATAGCAGTAATATTTTGATCAGCCATTGTTGCCTAATCTTTTTTTCACGACACGTCCTCCATACTGCGGCGCGCACATTGTAGCAGCCCCTCATCCCTGACATTCGCACAATGTCATTTGCATACAATCTTCATATAGACCGAGCCTCGTTTATGCTCAATCCTCGTATTTTATTCAGCAGCTTTCGGAGGATTCATTATTACAGGTTTATTTTATGACTAGGTGTAGGTTTATTATAGGTAAGTTTAAGTAAACTGTCGCAAGTGTGAAACATGCCAGACTGCGAGCCACTGTTATTGATTATCCCTGCACCCTTTGTGCATGCTGTAGTAGCTGCAGGACTGTGATATATGGATTTATATTCACTGGTTCTGGACCTCTGTGCTCTCTGCAGCTGGTGGTTTCCTATTGTCTCTGGAGAGAGGTGTATCAGACTGTTGCATATGTTAGCACACTGTGAAATATAGATTATATTCCAGGATTGCAGCTTAACTACACTGGGGGCGTTCCTCCCCCTCACCTGCTAGCCGCTAGTGCTCCTGCATCCATGTAAGGTATTTCCCTGGAGAGCTTGTACCATCCTTTCTGTATGTTGTTAGTAGCAGCAGGACTGTGAAATAAAATATCATGGAATATCAATCTCTAAGTGAACTGGAAGGGGTACGCACCCTGCTAGTGCTTGTGCAGCCAGTGTTAGTATTGTCCCTGGAGGGATGTGTATCATACCTTTTTATGTTGTTAGTTAGCAGCTGAACTGTGATATATGGGTTTAACAATTCCGGTTGTAGATTCCCTAAGTCAACTGAGGTTGACTTCTCACGAACTGCTGTGCTCTGTGCGCCTAACAATGAACCTTTCTACAACCCCTCCCCTTTTAGTAGGACATTTAAACAGGCTTTTGTGTTTAAATATTACAGCACTACCTGACCATATATATTGGATGCTATGATTGACAGTTCTGATTTCCCCAACATTTGGGGTCAGAATCAGTGGGAATAATAAGAGCTGGATTGGGGAAGTTAAATTTGAGGAGAGAAGATGATTCGCTTTATAGGGAGATCCCAGAGATTCCACTTCTTATGTCCATGTGACCTCATAGACCAATTAGAAAGTCGTAGTCAGGTGGGTCGGGCTCCTCTAGGCGTTTTCTTGTATAAGTAGGAGGTCTCTTCTGGAGGGTCTCTGGCTTTGGTTATACTCCATGTCTTCTGGGGTCCACTCTGGTTTTCGCTAGAGCACCATCATCTTCCCCTTGACCTCGCCACTGCAAAAGCCCTGAACCTACATTCACTCTCTTTTTGGAGAAGTAACTTTTTCTCTTTTGATCTTGCTGGATAATAATTGTGTTCATAAAGAAATGTCACATTGTTCCGGCTCGTAATTTACAGCGCACGCGGAGGAGTTTTCACATTCGCCGCAAGGACCGGAGACTGGACATATTTGTTCCAATCACTCTGAGTATGTGACAGTGTTTGCTATTGTGTCATCTCAACTTCTGATGGAATAAAGTATCAATGATAATGACTATTATAGTATCCGAGAGCCTAAGAATAGTATTCACAACTACGAATAGTATCCAGATGCTAGGTAAAAGTCAGATCCAGCTTCCGATAGTTCCATAGCTGAGAAATTATCCCAAGCTTCCAATAGTATCCAGAGTCTAGTGAAAAGTTATCCAGAGGCTTCCGACTAATATCCAGAGCACCAAAATAATATCCAGTGCTACCGAATAGTATCCAGTGCTACCCAATATATCCAGAGCTTCCAAATAGTAACCACAGCTGGATGAATCTACAGATAGTCAGAGCACAGAATGTATCCAAGTACCGATGAGTACCCAAACTACAGAATAGTATCCAGACTACCAATAGTATCCAGACTAGAATAGTTCATCCAGAATCTACAGAATAGTATCCACAGCTACAGAATAGTACCAGAGGCTACGCCGAAGTATCCAGAGGCTACTGTATAGATATCCATAGTACCGAATGATATCCGAGCCTACCGAATAGAGCTCAGAGCTCGAATAGTATCTAGAACGATTGTAATAGTAATACAGCAAGAACTAACAAAGTATCCAAAGCTACGAATAGTATCCAGAGCTTGTAGAATATCGTGGTCCGAATATATCCAAGCTTCCAAATAGTATCCAAACTACCAATTATTCAGAGCTACTTTAGGATCCAGAAATATCAAATTGTTTCCAGAGCTTCAAATAGTATGCTACCAATAGAATCCTACTCTATGTAGTATCCTAGATACAGCTAGTATCTAGAGCTACTGTAAGTATCCAGAGTCTACGGTTGATCCAATTCCTTATAGTTCCAAGCTACCATATAGTAATCAGAGGTAACAAAGAAAATCCAGAAATACCATACAGTATCTAGAGACTACCGTATACTATCCAGAGCTACTATGTGTATCCATAGCTACCCTATAGTATAAGCTCCTTACAGTATCAATAGCTACTTACAGTATCCAAGCACTTATCATATCCAAAGCTACTGTTGTAGTATCCAGAGCGACGGAATAGTATCCAGAGCTAATGTATAGTATCCAGAGATACTGTTTATTATCTAGAACTACTGCATAGTATTCCGAGCTAAGCGTAGTATCTAAAGTACCCATAGTATCCAGAGTTAACTGTATAGTAATCCAGAGCAACATATAGTATTTAGAGCTACGTTATATCCGAGCATACGTTGCCAGCACCCCTGATCTAACCCTTCTTCCGCCTAAATTTATCTGCAATGTATGGCTGGAAGGGGGTGGAAATGGAACCATGAGCAGCTCATTAAATCTGTGATTTGCACATTAAAGTTATAAAGAAATTAATTAGACTTTGTTACATTTCGTGCCACCATTGTGGATAATGATGGGATCAGGGTGGAATACAGATGGAATCAAGAATGGGATCAGTGGTTTCAGATGGGATGGGATCGGACAGGATGGGATGAGAAAGGGGATAAGGATGGCATAAATTTGGATCAGAATGAGATCAGAGATGGTTTCAGATTGATCAGGATAGGATGGGATGGGATGAGAATGGCATCAGGATGGTATAAAATTGAGGTCAGTATGGGATCAGGATGGAATGTGAATGAGATCAAAAGGGTTTTGGATGGATGAGATGTGGATCAGGATAGGTGAAAATGTGAATCAGAATGAGATCATGAGACCAAAATGCATTACAGTGTTTTTGGCTGAGGGCCCACCCAAGTAATATCTGTATGTTCTAGATAATAGAGTCTAATAAAAAAATAATGACTTAGAGAACAAAATCATCAATTCCTCGGGTAAGATTGTACGAATATAAAATAACAAAATGGAACAAAAAGTTTTGTAGTTCTGAAGTTGTGCAGCTCAGCGGCAGCTGTGATCGTCAGACACCTTACCCGGCCTCCTGAGATGTGAACAGACAGAAGAGAACTTTTGTCTTCTCTCTCTCTCCAGACGTAGCTGTTATGTTTTAATTTACCTACAAGTGCCATCGCTCTGGTGTTGATCATAAAGGTGTTTAACCTTACGTGAAGACAGGAATCCTACAGAATGTCGAAAAATGCTCCTATCCTCGACGTTTAGTGTGCGGTCACTACGAGGTCATCGCGATCACCATAAGGACGATCTGTGGGTCACCATAAGGACGATCTGCGGGTCCACCATAAGGACGATCTGCAAAACCACCCCCGTCACCATAAGGACGATCTGTGGGTTCCACCATGAGGACGACTGCGGGGTCACCATAAGACGCTCTGGGTCCCATAAGACTCTGGCAGTCACCATAAGGACGATCTGCGAGTCACACATAAGAGATGGCTGTGGGTCCCCATGAGGACGATCTGCGGGTCACCATAGGACATCCTGCGGTCACATAAGGATGACTGTGGGTCCCCATGAAGGACGATCTGCGGGTCACCATAAGGATGATCTGTGGGGTCCCCATGAGGATGATCTGGGTCACCAAGATCGCCATAGGATCATCTAAGAGGCAACATTAAGGATGCTCCTGTGGGTCCCATAAGGACGATCTGTGGTGTCCCACGAGGACGATCTGCGGTTCACCACACGAGACGATCTGTGGATCTCGGTCACGAGGACGATCGCTGCGGGTCCAGACTCATAAGCTAATCTGTGGGTCCCCATGGGGACGTCGGCGGTCACCATAAGGGACGATCTGTGGGTCCCCATGAGTACGATCGCGAGTCACCATATAAGGACGTATCGTGGGTCCCCATGATGACTATCTGTGGGTCACCATAGACGATCTGCGGGTCACCATAAGGACGATCTGTGGGTCACCATGAGGACGATCTGCGGGTCACCATAAGGACGATCTGTGGGTCACCATGAGGACGATCTGCGGGTCACCATAAGGACGATCTGTGGGTCACCATGAGGACGATCTGCGGGTCACCATAAGGACGATCTGTGGGTCCTGAAAAGTATCCATAGCTTCCGAATATATCGCAGAAGCTAGTGAGCAGTATCCAAGCTACTGAAAGAGAAGTATCCAGAGTTCCGCATAGGATCCCAGACTTCAACCTAATATCCAAATCTACCGAATAATATCCGGCTATCAAAAATATCCAGTCACCGAATAATATCCCGTGCACCCAATAGTACCAAGCTCCCAATAGTAACCAAAGCTACTGATATAATCTCACAGCTACAGAATACTATCCAGAGCTAGGAATAGTTATACAGAGCTACCGATAGTAATCCCAACTACAGATAGATCCAGACTAACAGATTAATCCAGATCTAACCGATAGTATCCAAACACAGAAGTCGCCAAGCTACAGAATATTAATCCAAAGCTACAGAATTTATCCCAAGCTAACTAACCGTATATTAATCCAAGCTATCAGATAGGATCCGGATCTCTGAATAGTATCAAGAGCTTCCGAATAGTATCCAGATTACATACTTCGTCTCCGGCGCTCCTGAATAGTCATCCATAGCTTCCGAATAGTATCACCGAGCTGCCAATAGTCTCCATAGCTATACCGAATAGTATCGCCAGAGCTCCGATAGTACCAGAGCTAGTTACAATCTCCAGAGCTTACTGAAACGTATCAAGAGCTTCTAATGTATCCATAGCTGCCAAATATACAAAGCTACCGAATATCTCCAAATCTACCAAATACTATCCAGTGCTAACGTACCGAATATTACATCCAGTGACTACCCAATATTATCGCCGACTTCCAAATAGTAACCACAACCACAGGCTCACTGACTATGACCACCGCTACAGATAGTATCCAGAGCTATAGATCGTATCCAAAGCTACCTGATAGTATCCAAACTACAGAATAGTATCATAGCTCAGATAATATTCTCCATAGCTACGTATAGTATCCAACGCTACAGAACTAGTACCATAGCTACAGATAGTATCCACAGCACAGAATAGTATCCCAGAGCTACCGCATATTATCCAGAGCTCCGGTTATATATCCATAGCTACTACCGAATATGATCGACTACGAATAGATCCGGAGCTACTGATAGTAATCTAGAACGATTGTAATAGTATACAAGCAACACAAGTATTCCAAGCTACCGATAGTATCCAGAGCTGCTGAGAATACCTTGGGCCCCCAACGAATAATATCTAAAGCTTCCAATAGTAATCCAAACTACCAATAGTAATCCAGAGCTTAACGTTTATGGATCCAAAATATCATATTGTTTGCAGACTATCAATAGTATTCAAGGCTACCCTAAGAATGCCATACTACTATGTAAGTATCGTACTACCATAGTAGTATCCTAGAGCTACTGTTAGTAATCCAGATCTACTGTTTGTATCAGAAACTCCTTATATGTATCCAGAGCTACCATATAGTAATCAAGGTAACAAATAAAATCCAGAAATACCATACATGTATCTAGAGCTACCGTATACTTCCAGCGCTCCCATGTAGTATTCCAAGCTACCCTATAGTAATCCCAAGCTTTCTTACAGTATCAAAGCTACTTACATGTATCCAGAGCAACTTTATCATATCCAAAGCTACTGTGTAGTATCCAGAGCTCGGACAATATATCCCATAGCTACTGTATCAGTTCCAGAGATACTTTTATTAACTAGAACTACTGCAATTATTTCCACTAACTGTAGTATCTAAGCTCCCCATACCATGCATCCAGAGTACTGTATAGTATCCAGCTAACATACAGTATTTAGAGCTACATTCTAGTATCCAAGCATACGTTGCCAGCACCACTGATCTACCCTTTTTTTTTCCCGCCTAAATTTATATCTGCAATGAGGTGGTAGGGGGTAGAAATGAACCATGACGCTCATTAGGAATCTGATTGATTTGCACATTAAGTTATGAGAAATTAAATTTACACTTTTTGACATTTCGTGGCCACCATGTGAGGATAATGATGGGATCAGGGTGGGAATACATGGAATCAAGAATGGGATCAGGTGGGTTTCAGATGTATGGGCATGATAGGATGGGATGAGAAAGGGGATAAGATGGCATGAAATTTGGATCAGAATGAGATCAAAAGGGTTTCAGATTGGTCAGGATAGGATGGGATGGGAAGTGAATGGCACAGGATGGTAGAATGTGAGGTCAGTATGGGATCAGATGGAATGTGAATGATAGTCAAAATGGGTTTAGGAATGGATGAGAATGGGATCAGGATAGGTTGAAAATGTGATCAGAATGAGATCATGAGACCAAAATGCATTACAGGTGTTTTTGGCTGGGGCCCACCCAAGATAATATCTGTATGTTTCTCATAATAAGTCTAAAAAAAATAAATAATGACTTAAAGATACAAATCTGATCATTTCCTCGGGTCAAGATTGTAGCAAAGATAAAATCACAAAATAGAACAAAAGTTTTGTAGTTCTGAAGTTTGTGCAGCTCAGCGGGCAGCTTGTATCGTCAGACACCTTACCCGGGCCTCCTGAAGATGTGAACAGCACAGAAGAGAACTGTTTCTTCTCTCTCTCTCCAGACGTAGCTGTTATGTTTTAATTTACACTACAAGGTGCCATCGCTCTGGTGTTGAATCATAAGGTGCCTTTACCTTACGTGAAGACAGGAATCCTACGAATGTCGAAAATGCTCCTATCCCATCGGTTAGGATTGTGCGGATCACTACGAGACGATCTGCGATCCCATAAGACATCGTGCGGTCACCATAAGGACGATCTTGCGGGTCACACCATAAGTGACGATCTGCGGTCACCATAAGGACGACTGTGGGTCCCCAATGAGGAACGATTGCGGGTCACCATAAGGACGATCTGTGGTCACCATGAGGACGATCTGCGGGTCACCATAACGAGGACGACTGTGGGTCACCATATGACGATCTGGCGGGTCACCATAAGGACGATCTGTGTCACACGGCGATCAGAGGAGATCTGTGGGTCAACCAAAGGACGATCTGTGTTTCACCATTAGGGACTATCTGCTGCTTTTGCGGGTCACCATAAGGACGATCTGTGGGTCCCCATGAGGACGATCTGCGGGTCACCACAACGACGATCTGTGGGTCACCATGAGGACGATCTGCGAGTCACCATAAGGATGATCTAAGGGTCAACATAAGGATGATCTGTGGGTCACCATAAGGACGATCTGTGGGTCACCACGAGGACGATCTGCGGGTCACCACGAGGACGATCTGCGGGTCACCACGAGGACGATCTGCGGGTCCAGAGGGAACTCAGATGCTGCGAGTTGTATTGATATCATATGTAGTTGTCAATGGAAGATTATAATGTGAGCAGCCACCCGGGGCCCAAGTGTTCATCAAAAGTATGGACCACCAAGAGCATGGCCCCTGCCTCTGAGACACCAAGGTAGCTACTGGAAATGCAGCTGGTCTGGGATCACCAATGTGTTACCTCTACTGGGTTAAAGAGTGAAAACCAACAATCACCTAACTCCTTTGAGGTGAGGCCTAAACCGAGCCGATCTGGTAGTACAACAGGACCACCCAATGTTCGGAACATTACCGGAGCTTTACAGCAGCCTCTAGACATTAGTATTTTCCTTCTCGTGTTGTAACCCTCTGTGTACGTTTTCTCTACCTCAAGATTTACCCATCGATGAATTGAATATTTTTTTTCCCCTCTGTACAAAATCAATTTTATTTTTCTATTCGAATGTCAACCTTTTCAGCAAAGAAAATACCTGATCCTTGGAGAACTTCTCTCTCATATTCTCTTGTTTTTATTTTCACATCTCTAATCTCCATTGAGACAATTCAGCGGAAAAATCGATCCGTCTGATTCCTACTTGAACAAATTCTTTACTTTTTACTGACTCAAATTATTTCAACACATAAAGAACACAAATTGGTTCAAAAATGATAAAATAAGATGGAATTGATGGTAAAGTTATAGTGAAAATTTGTAATTGTAATGTTTTATTTACTCATTTGTTTTATCCTTGTTTTGCTTTTATTATTGTTTTAATATTATTATTTTTTATTATAAATTTTTTTCTTTTTTTTTTTTTTTTAAAGCGAAGTGAATAGGGAGGAGAAACATTTTTTCATTTTTTTCCTTACATAAAATTAGAGAAAAAATGGCTAATTAGACCCAAATACCCTAGACCTGGACCTCGTGAAGGGGATTTCAGGCATGAGAATATTGGTGACTAGTGATGAGAGGACCCTTTAAAGTTCGGGTTCAGTCAAACTTGAAATCTGTTTGGGTCCCGAACGCATAATCAGTCCTTGCGCCGATCGTTGATGTTAACTGTTTAAATGCGCACCAACATTTTGGGGAAGATTTTCACTTCTATGACTTCAATGAGGCACCACATTGATTCAAGTGCCACTGGTATGGCATTTAACAGCATTTAATCAGTGAATCCCCACGATCATTGCCAGCATCGATCGTGGCCATTGAAGGGGGTTATTAAAACTGAACCCGGACTCAAACTTCTAACTGAAGTCCAGGTTCCAGGGACCCAATCCTTAAACATTTGGTATAGACTTTAACGCTGCAGTTCAGGTTCCTTCATCACATGAATAGTTGTTCGTAGCCACCACTAAGGCCATAACAATGGCAGAAGGCTTTGTCGAAGGTGTCGTTCTCTATATAATGGCTGAGCTAAGTGACTGCATTCAAGTGATCAAGTGATCGTCGCTGCAAATTACCCGAATGGTCATTACACGTGGAGGTCGCACAATATTGCACTTTACCTGCCCCTCTTTATATATTCTTCTCTAGGACCACGTTGATAGCTCCAAATGTCATAGGTAGAATTTTGGGGCTCACTTGCTTGCGTGGCCACTGGAGTTCACGAAAGTGCATTGTCCGACGGTAATGCACTGTGCCGCGATTGACTAAGATCGATATCCTGCATGTGCCGCTTCCCTGCTCAGGTCTGACTGAGTTCACCTTCTTGGTGGTGCATGTAAGTGCTTGGGCTGGCAACACATTTTGAATGTTAAATCCCGTGCTCAGTCCGATTCAGTAGGATCATCCGACAGCACAATTTTTAGTAAATTTGCCCCTATTGAGTCTGTAGCAGATTATGAGCTCCTTCATACAGATCTGTCCTACCACTCTCTACATGATGATGTGCCTTAGAGTGACCATGTTACACCAAGCCACCAGAGGAAGCTTCCAGGTCCATATCTGCACCAACTGTATCTGGGAAGAGGGCACCTCATGGGCCCCGGGGTAACCACTCACCTGTCCCCTCTCCAGTACACCCACATCTTAACCTCCTCTTCTTCTAATCTTTATAGATTGTCCATCTCTCGGGACGGTTCTCATGTATTTCTGCAGAAACTTCCAAATCTTTCAACCTAAAGAATAACAAAACAAGTTATTCCTCTGCCTCTGCGTGTGACCGCGGCCCCGCTCCTCCCAGGGACCGTCATGTCCGCGGCTTATTGCTGCTTTTCAATCCATCTCATTCATTCCTCCACCTAGAACAAACAACACTCCGACTGATGATGCCAGGAGCCCCCCACATCTCCCGGTGGGATGGAGAAGACCAGGGACAGTTACACAGAGGGGAATTTGTTATAGACAATATTTTTATTTTTATCCAAAAAATAGACAATGGTCCAGATATATCGTTGTGTCTGCACCAGTTTTCTGTCTGACTTTGCAGAAAGAACATGGAAACTGCTTCTACTTGTATTTATGCGCCAGTTTTGTGTCCTGGTTGCAGGTAAAGGGGAGTCCGGTGCAGAGTCAGAGTTTGCGCCACATTTATTACTGCGATTCGACACAAATGTGCTGCTCACTGTGCACTGAAAGTGACCAAAAGAAAAGGTGCAACTGTGTCCACTCTTCCCATAGCAGCGCAGATAGCGCCAGTGAGCACTGTGCACCAGTATTGCATTATCTGGCACAACCTGCACAAGAGTGACCACAATAAGACACAGAGAACCAATTTGGGTAAATTTGGGCATGTGTGCAGTATCCCTGTACTGTGACATCACTGTGTGCAGTATCCCTGTACTGTGACATCACTGTGTGTATTATCCCTGTACTGTGACATCACTGTGTATTATCTCTGTACTGTGACATCACTTTGTGTATTATCCCTGTACTGTGACATCACTGTGTGTATTATCCCTGTACTGTGACATCACTGTGTATTATCTCTGTACTCTGACATCACTTTGTGTATTATCCCTGTACTGTGACATCACTGTGTGTATTATCCCTGTATGTGACATCACTATGTGTATTATCCCTGTACTGTGACATCTCTGTGTGTATTATCCCTGTACTGTGACATCACTGTGTATATTATCCCTGTACTGTGACATCACTGTGTGTATTATCCCTGTACTGTGACATCACTATGTGTATTATCCCTGTACTGTGACATCACTATGTGTATTATCCTGTACTGTGACATCACTGTGTGTATTACCCCTGTACTGTGACATCACTGTGTGTATTATCCCTGTACTGTGACATCACTGTGTATTATCTCTGTACTGTGAAATCACTTTGTGTATTACCCCTGTACTGTGACATCACTGTGTGTATTATCCCTGTACTGTGACATTACTGTGTGCATTACCCCTGTACTGTGACATCACTGTGTGCATTACCCCTGTACTGTGACATCACTGTGTGTATTATCCCTGTATTGTGACATCACTGTGTGTATTATCTCTGTACTGTGACATCACTGTGTGTATTATCCCTGTACTGTGACATCACTGTGTGTATTATCCCTGTACCGTGACATCATTGTGTGTATTATCCCTGTATTGTGACATCACTGTGTGTATTATCTCTGTACTGTGACATCAATGTGTGTATTATCCCTGTACTGTGACATCACTGTGTGTATTATCCCTGTACTGTGACATCACTGTGTGTATTACCCCTGTACTGTGACATCACTGTGTGTATTACCCCTGTACTGTGACATCACTGTGTATATTATCCCTGTACTGTGACATCACTGTGTGTATTATCCCTGTACTGTGACATCACTGTGTAATATGCCTGTACTGTGACATCACTGTGTGTATTATCTCTGTACTGTGACATCCTCTGTGGTGTATTATTCTGTGCTGTGACATCACTGTGTTATTATCCCTGTACTGTGACATCACTGTGTGTATTACCCTGTACTGTGACATCACTGTGTTGTTATACCCTATACTGTGACATCACTGTGTGTATTATCCCTGTAGTGTGACATCACTGTGTGTATTATTCCTGTACTGTAACATCACTGTGTGTATTATCCCTGTACTGTGACATCACTGTGTGTATTACTCCTGCACTGTGACATCACTGTGTGTATTACTCCTGTACTGTAACATCACTGTGTGTATTATCTCTGTACTGTGACATCACTGTGTGTATTATCCCTGTACTGTGACATTACTGTGTAATATGCCTGTACTGTGACATCACTGTGTGCCTTATCCCTGTACTGTGACATCACTGTGTGTATTATCATGTGTAGCCCTATTAGATGTGACGATGATCACTCAGACATCCTCGGTCTCTCAGCTGTGAGCGTTGCCCAGCACATGTAACATTATGGAGGTGAACACCAAATTACAAGAAAACAATGGCTTCTCTTCTGCCATAAAGAATTCTGTAAGAAATAATGAAATAAACTTATTTTTCGACATTTCTTTCACATTACAGAGGTATTGATTCCATCAGAGAAGGCTCTGGCAGCTATTCCCCGGTGTGCTGGGATGAGACTTGCATCCAGGGCCAATTGTTTTGTGGCGCTGACATTTTGGATATATTATTTTCTATGGAAATGCGGCAGATATGAAAGAGACTTTGTTGTGGAGCCAAAGAAATGATGAAAAGATTCGGCTGATGACCCCGAAATATCCAGGGAAAACTCCAGGTAATGAGGTTGGGATTAATGGAACTATTTATGGCAGGAAAGGGAAAGGACTATTGTATCCTGAAGGGAGAGGCTGACACCAGAAGACAACAGCTTACAGGACTTATTAAAGATACATAATGGGGGTCATTTACTAAGGGCCCGATTCGCGTTTTCCTGACGTGTTACCTGAATATTTCCGATTTGCGCCGATTTTCCTTGTATTGCCCCGGATTTTGGGGGAACGCGATCGGATTGTGGCGCATCGACACTGGCATGCACGCGACGGAAATCGGGGGGCGTGGCCGAACGATAACCCGACGGATTCGGAAAAACCGCTGCATTAAAAAAAAAAAAAAGTGTTGCGGGACACGCGCTTACCTTCACCAAGTATAGGATCGTGAACTCCGGCGGACCTCGGGGGAACTTCAGCGCAGGAACTGCCTTAGTGAATTACCGGTAGACCCGAATCCACCGCACAGAACGCGCCGCTGGATCACGAATGGACCGGGTAAGTAAATCTGCCCCAATGTGTCTGTGCAGAAAGTAGCTGATGTTTGTTACATGATGACGTACGGGGCACAGGCTTTATGGTTTCACTTCTCTGCAGAGGCCCAGTGCACAGCAGTGTCAGGCCTGCCCCAAGCATGTCTTGAAGACCCGAGCAGGTCGTTATGGGGATGGTTTACCCATTTTCATGGATTGTAAGCTCTTGGGAACAGGGCCCTAAATCCTATTGTTTCATCTGAGCATGTTATATACACTCACCGGCCACTTTATTAGGTACACCTGTCCAACTGCTCGTTAACACTTAATTTCTAATCAGCCAATCACATGGCGGCAACTCAGTGCATTTAGGCATGTAGACATGGTCAAGACAATCTCCTGCAGTTCTCCCGAGCATCAGTATGGGGAAGAAAGGTGATTTGATGCCTTTGAACGTGGCATGGTTGTTGGTGCCAGAAGGGCTGGTCTGAGTATTTCAGAAACTGCTGATCTACTGGGATTTTCACACACAACCATCTCTAGGGTTTACAGAGAATGGTCCGAAAAAGAAAAAACATCCAGTGAGCGGCAGTTCTGTGGGCGGAAATGCCTTGTTGATGCCAGAGGTCAGAGGAGAATGGGCAGACTGGTTCGAGCTGATAGAAAGGCAACAGTGACTCAAATCGCCACCCGTTACAACCAAGGTAGGCAGAAGAGCATCTCTGAACACACAGTACGTCCAACTTTGAGGCAGATGGGCTACAGCAGCAGAAGACCACACCGGGTGCCACTCCTTTCAGCCAAGAACAGGAAACTGAGGCTACAATTTGCACAAGCTCATCGAAATTGGACAGTAGAAGATTGGAAAAACGTTGCCTGGTCTGATGAGTCTCGATTTCTGCTGCGACATTCGGAAGGTAGGGTCAGAATTTGGCGTCAACAACATGAAAGCATGGATCCATCCTGCCTTGTATCAACGGGTCAGGCTGGTGGTGGTGGTGTCATGGTGTGGGGAATATTTTCTTGGCACTCTTTGGGCCCCTTGGTACAACGCCACAGCCTACCTGAGTATTGTTGCTGACCATGTCCATCCCTTTATGAGCACAATGTACCCTGTAACATCTGATGGCTACTTTCAGCAGGATAATGCGCCATGTCATAAAGCTGGAATCATCTCAGACTGGTTTCTTGAACATGACAATGAGGTCACTGGACACAAATGGCCTCCACAGTCACCAGATCTCAATCCAATAGAGCATCTTTGGGATGTGGTGGAAGGGAGATTTGCATCATGGATGTGCAGCCGACAAATCTGCGGCAACTGTGTGATGCCATCATGTCAATATGGACCAAAATCTCTGAGGAGCTTCCAGCACCTTGTTGAATCTATGCCACGAAGAATTGAGGCAGTTCTGAAGGCAAAAGGGGGTCCAACCCGTTACTAGCATGGTGTACCTAATAAAGTGGCCAGTGAGTGTACATTCCCATCATCTGTACAGCGCTTCAGAATATGATGGCGCTATAGCAATAAAGATGTATTTCTTATCCTGCTCCTTTGACAGCAGTTATATGGAAGCTACAGCCTTATTCACACAGCCGTGTGCTCACCTAGAGCGTGTCCTGGGCGTAGCACATGGAGAAGGGAGGGGGAGTGAACGCTCTGCATCCTTCCCCTCTCTCCGATGAAAGCCGTGCAGAGCCGTTTCCTATACACTGTGCTTGAGTGATCTCAGGTAGTCAGCCCTAGGTGCCTACTCACGCACGCCATCTTGGTGTACTTTTTCCAAATACCGTTTTTTCAAAATTTCCGTTTTTTCACTACAGTGTCTGTCTGATCAGGCGGCCAGCACCTTCTCTTCAGCGGTGGTATCCGCTTCTCCTCCTCGCCGGCCTTACTCTTAATGCTAACAGTGTCCCTCCTTCCATCCGGTACTACTGTCCACCAATGATATATACCTGTCTACTGCTATTCTATGAATGTCGGTCTACCCCCACCAGTGATACAAACCTAATTACAAAAAACTTATTACAACCCCATACATGTTCTACTGCCTCATCCACCTCTCTATATCTGCCCCATATACATGTATGGATCGTATTAGTCTACCTCAGGTCTCCACTGTTATTCCTAAGTAGTAACCACATCCATTTTGGTTTCATATTTTAGTGTCTGAAGAAGATCCTTTGTTAGATCGAAACGTTACACTTGCTTACATATCACAAATAAAAATAATTTGCATTTGCATGATTTGCATAAACAGTGCCGAATTTTTCTACAATTTATTTATATGGGGTTGTACCCTATTCGATGCACCCAAGCTACTCTGGGAGTGACGTGTATTATTCTTCTGCATGTATCTACTATCAGGCTGCGTGTAACCTTCCTGTGGACTCCATGACTCTTCCAGCTTAAGGATCTGCTGTTATCATTTTGACCGTTGCTGCTGTTAACGAAAGAACTGTGAGTTATTTTGCACAACGTTGCCTCCGTCTGATCCCTGGATACAGCTGTTACCACCACGGGCTCCCCATCCATTACCCAGGGACTTTGTGTCACAAGATCAGCACTCACATACACCGGGAAGAAGAAGGTGAACTCCGGCGGACCTCAGCGCAGCAGCGACACCTGGTGGATATCGGGCGCACGGACCTTAGTGAATCCTGGCAGACAACGCGCCACGGGATCGCGACTGGACCGGGTAAGTAAATGTGCCCCATTATGTCAGGTAGTCAGGACATAGTCTCACCCTCCAACATTTCCCCCACTCCCAGCAGGTGGCGCTGTGTTGATGGAGTCACACGCCCGTGTTTCCTGCAGGTGTGGAAGGAACCAATTCTTGGCACTTGTTATGTCTACAAATTTGGGAAATGGCCAAATATTAAATTTTCGAAACAATTCAAGCCTTGCTCTTTATATGTTGGCTCTAAACCTCGGAAATTCACAAATTAAAAGCTTAGTTTTTTAACTTTGAACGCTACAATGAACTAAAACGCTTCACTTAGGAGTCAAAATTAGCCTAAGACGTGCAATTAATTTACTACAAGAAAATATCCATTAACTTCAGAGGATGTTGTGGCCGGAGATAACCTTCATCCAACACGAGGTTCAAAGTAAAAGGCGTCTCATAGTCGGAGGTTTTTGTGTATTGGAGACGGTGCTTCCTGCTGCAATGCCGCGCACGCCGATAACATTGTCCTGCGCCACAACCAAAGCCTCTTCTAAGCCGCATTGTTTGTACACACAATGCAGTCATTTGTGACACTGATGCTCCCTGGAAAACAATCGGCCTGAAGTGAGCGCAGAAAAAGGGACGGGTTCAAAAAAATTCATTTCTTTTTTCTTCCCAGAAAATTGACTGCGCAGTGAGACGAGAAAAACAGTCACAATGATTATTAGAGGTTTTTGTTTATTTTTTTTAATAAACTGGAAATTTTCATGTCAACAATGAAAACAAAAGAATAGTAAATCTAAAAAAAATAAAACAAAAATAAAATAGTAATAATAATATAATAACTCAAGTGATTATATTGTAGCTTATTCTCTATTAAATGTAATTATATAATTTATAGTAATAAATACTATTGGCCACACCCATTTCTATGTTAAACGTAAACTGGGCCTTAAAGGGGACACAGGTTGGGTCTCGCTTACAGTTTGGACACTTCTGTATTGTGTTGATCATCCATTTTTAGGTTGAATTGTTCTGGTGCCTTGTCATGAATGTGGAGTCTGAGTCTGAAGGTTTTGATGTGATGACCAGTCATGTGGAGTAGATGTGGAGTAGATGTGGAGTAGATGTCGTGTATGTTACATCTACTCCACCTTTTGCTGTAGAACAGAAAGTTTTTGAGTTAAAGTTCTGGCATTTCTGATCCGAGCTTAGATTTGTTTTGAGATTAATTAAGAGATTAATTAGGGATCTGAATTTATTTGTGTTGTGTGAGGATAAGTATTGGCTGCAGACATGAGGGGCTGAGGACGTCCCAGAGGCAAACGATGCGGTGATCAGAAGAAGCTATCATGGTGGCCAGGGCTGGATGGAAGAAGACACAAAACAGGGAGACAACACAAACACATTTCCCCACATTTATTATACCTTCTCCGACGGAGAAAAGATTTTTATTCAGAATATTTGTTCAGCAGTCCAAAGTGTAATGTTTCGGTCTTAATTTAGATCTTCATCAGACACGGATTGCAGGGTGGGAGAGTGAAAGATTGATGAGCGGCATAAAGCTGTGTGAGCAGAGAAGTAAGGCAGCGTGGAAGAAAAGGCTGATGAAGGTCAAAGTTAAGACCGAAACGTTACACTTTGGATTGCTGCACAAATATTCTGAATAAAAATATTTTCTTGAATTTGGCATCAGCCTTTCAGTGCCAAGTCTTCTCTATATATGATTGAAGGTTTGGTTATCCTACTGGAGCACCGGATAGATTTCCCTTTCGCAAGTGGAGTGACGTACAGCCCTGACACTACTCTCCAGCGTAGAGTAGTCTCCACTGGATGTATACTCTCCAGCATACATCCAGCCCCATTTACATAATTTTTGGGCTTCCTTGTTCCGCCACATTGGGCGTTTCAGGGAGTGGCCTTGGCACAAGGTGGGGTCTTTTTGGAGCTACGATTTCCACCAAATCGGACCTGATCAAAGTAGGTTTGACTGTGGAGAAGCGTCCCTGACCTTCTAAAAGCTTAGTATATCAGGGACGCTGGGGGCAAGGGGGGATATTATGACCGGTGTGAAAAAAGCCAGTCATAATAATAATCTCCAGAGTGTCTTAAGTGTTAAAGGGATCAGTCACGTCTCCAAATATGCCCGTTTAATATCCATCTATCTCTTTTTTTATGGCATCTGATATCTCTATGACCATTACATCTCTACACATGTAGAACATATTGAGGCATTGGACCCCCCACCAGCCCCATTGTTATGATATTTATTATATACTGTATTAGGATCCTGTGGGTCTCGGTGAATGGCTCCAGGATGGGAATAGCTTCACTTTTGCTACAAACATCCATTGTTCTTCCCATCTTCGGTGACACTAGACGTGGAGCGGGTCCAGGTGCAGCACATTCAGGTGTCGCCCCATCACAAGGTGGATTTTCCGGGAGTGGGAATTAAATTCCTTTTAAATGAGAATGTTTATGTGAAAGCAAATACTCTCATTTACAGACACAGAATCAACATCTCTCCCCAGAGCCGCGGCTGTGCCAAACATGCAAATCTGGAAGCCACAGTCACACGGAGAGAACAATGCAGGAGCCAGGAACAATAAGTAGCTACAAAGGTCCTTTGTGAGAAGTCAGAGATCTGGGCCCTACATAACCACATAGGTGTACGGCCGCAGGTCCCTCGTCACACAAGTCATTTCTACCTCCCGATGCAATCTACAACAGAAAACGATTAAACTCCCCAAAAGTGACTGCAAAGTTCTCATCTGCAACACAAAGATTCATCACACACCGGTTGCTGCAGAGCTGGATGCACGCTGATCTATTGTCATAGTTACAGGTGGTCCCCTACTTAAGGACACCCGACTTACAGATGTCCCCTAGTTACAGACAGACCTCTCTGCCCCCTATGACCTCTGGTGAAGCTCTCTGGATACTTTACTATAGTTCCGGACT
Organism: Engystomops pustulosus; assembly: GCA_019512145.1. NCBI lineage: Eukaryota > Metazoa > Chordata > Amphibia > Anura > Leptodactylidae > Engystomops > Engystomops pustulosus. The sequence continues at coordinate 7,980,576 of CM033650.1, read as the reverse complement.
GCAATAATCAGCTGTAAGGTGTCTGTAATGAAGCTTTATTGATAATCCTTGATCCCATTACAGCAAAAAAATTTAAAATCCAATTTTTACTAGGACAAAAAATTTTTTATTCAGGAGCTACAATTATAAAATATACAGTTCCGACTTACATACAAATTCAACTTAAGTACAAACTCAAGGAACCTTTCATCTTGTACGTAACCCAGGGACTGCCTGTAATGTACATAAGGTATTTGTATTAATAAATATGATAGAGACATAGGGGACTATTTATCATCGGTTTTGTTGGGTTGAAAAAAAGTTGCAATGAGAATTTGGGGGATTTTCGTTGTTGTAAACGCTACGGAGTATGATGACGCCATATAAATAAAGATTATTATTATTAATATTATTTTTCACAGCTAAAAAGTCGCACAAGACTATTTCCACCACTTCATTACTCTGCTGATGCAATACACATTTATGACTTGGGACTTGCGTAGTCCCTCCAGTCCCTGCTGGAGAACTTTTTATGCATTTTGTGACTTTTTCACAATCGTGACTAATCGGTAACAATATTTACTATGCACATAACTATATACATGACCAAGTTCACAGTAAGAGCATTGTCCAGCGATAATGCACTGTGCCGCGATTCACTAAGATCGTGCGCCCGATATCCTTCATGTGTCGCTACCCCGCTGAGGTCCGTCGGAGTTCACCTTCTTCTTCCCGGTGCATGTAAGTGCATTGGATGCGACGCAATTTGAATCTTAAATCCCGCGCTCAGTGGCCCCTGGTGCCTTCTAACAATAGTTCCATGTAGTAGTTACGTAGATGCTGTATATAATGGTGCAGTAGTTACATATATATGGATTCATGTAGAAGTTACATAGATATATACATCAGCTACACAGATACAGGTATAGACATACATACAATGGGGGCTTACAGGCGTACAAATCCTGAAATAATTGTTATTTTTTACAGCAAGGGGGCATGGAGGGGTGTTAAGGGGGCAAAGCCTGAACGGGAGCAGGATAAGTCTCAACTCCACCCCAGACAGGAAGCAGCCACTGGAGGAACATACACTCACCGGCCACTTTATTAGGTACACCATGCTAGTAACGGGTGTTCCACCACATCCCAAAGATGCTCTATTGGATTGAGATCTGGTGACGGTGGAGGCCATTTGAGTCCAGTGAACTCATTGTCATGTTCAAGAAACCAGTCTGAGATGATTCCCAGCCTTTAACATGGCGCATTATCCTGCTGAAGTAGCCATCAGATGTTACAGGGGACATTGTTGCTCATAAAGGGATGGACATGTCCAACAAATACTCAGGTAGGCTGTGGCGTTGTACCAAGGGCCCAAGAGTGCCAAGAAAATATTCCCCACACCATGACACCACCCCCACCAGCCTGAACCGGCTTACAAGCAGGATGAGATCCATGCTTTCATGTTGTGAAGCCAAATTCTGACCCTACCATCCGAATGTCGCAGCAGAATCGAGACTCATCAGACCAGGCAACGTTTTTTTTCCAATCTTCTATCTGTCCAATTCGATGAGCTTGTGTACAATTGTAGCCTCATGTTCCTTTCTTAGCTGAAAGGAGTGGCACCCGTGTGGTCTTCTGCTGCTGTAGCCCATCTGCCTCAAAGTTCGACATACTGTGCGTCTCACGATGCTCTTCTGCCTACCTTGGTTGTAACGGGTGGCGATTTGAGTCACTGTTGCCTTTCTAAACACTCGCACCATTCTGTACCCATTCTCCTCTGACCTCTGGCATCAACGAGGCATTTCCGCCCACAGAACTGCCGCTCAATGGATGTTTTTTCTTTTTCAGACCATTCTCTGTAAACCCTAGAGATGGTTGTGCGTGAAAATCCCAGTAGATCAGCAGTTTCTGAAATACTCAGACCAGCCTTCTGGCACCAACAACCATGCCACGTTCAAAGGCATCAAATCACCTTTCTTCCCCATACTGATGCTTGGTTTGAACTGCAGGAGATTGTCTTGACCATGTCTACATGCCTAAATGCACTGAGTTGCCGCCATGTGATTGGTTGATTAGAAATTAAGTGTTAACGAGCAGTTGGACAGGTGTACCTAATAAAGTGGCCGGTGAGTGTATATCCGCCTCTCGCCGGAGGGACGGGGATTACATCAAACACCAAACCCCAATATACTGTATAAAGTGGGCATATAGTTACATGCCATGCAGACATTACATAGATACAGGAATATACATAGATATAGTATATACTGTATAATGGACACAAAGATACATAGAAGTGTTACACTATTAGTACAATTGAATAATTACATAAGTTCATCATTTTACCCAAGGAAAATTTAGTTAATGAGGTTTTGTAGCCCGAAGCATCTATCACTTATCCTCTAGAACATGGCAGGGGTCTTACTGTTGGCCCCCCAATCTATTGCCCGGATTGTCTATAATCATCTGTTTCCATCATTGCCATAGACTCTGAATACAGTCTCTCCATTCACATTATTCTTAACTTTGGTCTTTAAGCTGTAGTAGGCGGATGGGGGTCTTGTCCCTGCAGTAGATCGGACCCCTCCTAAGTCCTTGGACATTGCTGGAGGGAAGTAGCTGGACTTATCAGCCACAAATCAGCTGGAGAACTGATGGGTGCCATGAGATTTGTGTCATAGGCTTGTGCATCCACATTTCATGTCATGCTCCATTGTATGTGATGCCCCCGGCAATGAAGAGTTAATCCTCCTCCCAATATCATCTCTAAATGCTTTATTTTGCAGCCATGGGTTCTGTCCATTTGTGGCGCATCGATACACCCTGAGCATTAATATTTTACAATATTTAACAGTTATGGTCACAACATTGACAATCCGTCTGTGCCGAGGCTCATTCTGATGGTAATCACATTTACAGACTGTTTTACATATCTATCCAATTATAACCCTTAGCCATTGCAGTGAATAATTGATTGTTGCATCAGGGATAGAGGAGCCTATAAGGAGAGAGAAATTAAGCCACTCATTAGTTGTCTTTATTCATGGGATTTGGGGTTATTGCTGGAGGTCCCGTATTAATTTGAGATGACAATCTAAGACGTGCGATAGGGAAGATCATTGGTCAAGTTCCTTGGAAGGATATGGGATATGGCTGGTGGAAGTCTAGTTACATTTTATATTTGGTCCCTACTCGGAGATGTGTGAAACTTGGAGACACTTGTAAAGTAAAAATTGAACTCACAGGGACGTTGGGCATTGGGAGATAAAATAAGTTTCCAGGATAAGGGGTCATAGGGTATAAAACACCTAAATAAGAAATGATGTATCTTAGAACATGTTCTGGACATGTATTATAGTCATTCCCTATTGTTGACCCTAAGAGTGGTGTGTCCTACTCGCGGATGCTGTAGACACATCTGGTGCTACCTACCTGGCCACCATTGCTAGTATCAGGCACCAGTATATAACACAGGTCCATGTCAGGATGACGTTGACCAACAGCCTAGTCAAGAGGAACACCTTGATTTATTCATATATTATTCTGTACTTGATATTTGTTCCTTTCTTATTGACTATTGCTCATGACCTTCACATTGGCCTTGGTTTGCACCTAGCTTTACCCTTCTTCTGGTTCTTATCTTGGCATTGACCTATGGATTAATTTCTGACCGTGGTCTTGTATAAATGATGATCTGTTGCTGTGTTCCTGACTTCACAATAAGCTCTTCAGAACAATATACCTGCCTGGAAATGTGACCAGGTAAGACCATCCCCTTCATGGGCTCAGTAGTGAAGAATGGAGACGTTCCCTAGACTCCTCATCCAGAACCAATCCAATCATGATCATCCACATCTCCAGTGGGAACTGTAACCCACTCATATGTATAATGTAACTACAGTTAGTGAGTGGTCTTTGCTGAATTTGGAGGATCCCCCCCAAAAAAAACTTGTCTATGCAAATAATGAATTTGGCACAAGTACTTTGCACTGTCCTGTGATCATTTGGCGTAATGGAAAGTCATAAACCAGCTTTTTTACGTAGACAAAAACCTTATGACAAATTACCCCTGATGAGTCAGAGTGTAATGCAAGTTCTGCCTGTCAAATACACACAGAACATGAAAAAATACAAGTGTCAAAGGGGCCTCAGTGTCTCTGATTAATCATGATGGATTTTGATGGTAGATTGATGTGCATTTCAGGGTGGCTGCCCCTACACAAGGGGTGGATTCATTTATAAAGTAACCCATAAAATTGTGTGGGTCCCTGGAAATGGGGAGGGTTGTATTCTGACACCCTGAAGATGACAATAGAGAGAAATGTGGGAAGTGAAGATACACAATAGGCAGTTGCCAAATGAAGGTATAAGGAAAACCACGCCTCTTTTTACTATCTTGTAAGGCAGCTCCCTTGACATCAAGCATGACCTTCAGGAAGTCTAATTACATGATGTGGGATTAAAACAAAACCTATATATATTCCAGAATGAAAAGACTCCCAGCTTTAGACATTGCTGTTTCCACCTGGTTGATGTTAACCTCTTAACTTTGTGCTCAGCGTACGATATATTGGACACAGAGCTGATGCCGGCACAGTTCAAAATCGGAATTGAGCCGGCATCGGGATACACAGGATGTCAGCTCCAGCAAGTAGCTGACATCCCAGTCTAACACCCACGGTTGGATTGGGCCACAGTCAGTGCAACCGCGGCATTTAATCTGCCTGCCAGGGGTCTTTCCACCACGATCGGCAACCGCCCGGCCCCTGAGCTGTCTTCGGGGAGCGCCGATTGTTCCTATGACAGCCATAATCAGGACCTCTTGGAACACCGAAAAAAAAAAAAGTTAAAAATCCAGTACAGAACTTATTTTTCAACTCCTGCCATAAAAAAAAGTTCATACATTTTCAACGATAGGGGATACCAACCCCAAAATGGTAACACATGAAAAAGCATCTTGTCCCGCAAAAAAAAATGCCATCACATGGTCCCAATAACGAAAAAGCGAAAATGTTATAGCCTACAGAAGAGGCCAATGAGTAAACTAAAATCCTGGCAGCTGCAGGGCGTTGCTTCCCTTCGGCGCCTCGCTGTGCGCCCATAAAACAAGTAGTGGCCACATGTGGGGGGTTTCTGCACTATGGAGAAATTGCGTAACAAATTTTAAGATGGGTTTTCTCTTTTTATATTTTGAAAATGTGTAAATTTTAGGGCTAAATAAACATAACCTACAAAATTTGACCATCCTAAATTTCACTTCCATTTTGATGTAATTACTATGAAGAGCGCAAGGGGTTAACAATCTTCCTAAAAGCTGTTTCTGATAGTTTTAGGGGTGCAGATTTGAGAATGGGTTGGATATATAGGGGGTTTAAATGTTAAATATTTAAAATTTCATCAAAAACAAAAAATATCCACAAAATAGTCAATTCTGAAAATACAGAAAATCGATATTCGATTTGTAAGCCATGCAACATCAAAATAAATTATCCAGATATTTCAAAAATGATGAAAATGTAAAAGTAGATATATAGGAAATGTTATTCAGCAACTTATTTAGGTGGTAAATCTATCTGCCTGAAAATGCGATGATTTCGAATTTTAAAAATGGCAAATTTTTCAAAAAATTCATCAATTTTATCTTTTTTTAAAATAAATAAACGCAAAACTTAGCAGCCAAAATTTACCTCTTAAGTGAAGTACAACATGTGGGGAAAAAATATTCTTATAACCGCTTTGATAAGTAACAGTGTTCAAAAGACGCAAGTCAGAATACAAAAAATGGGACTGAGCCTGAAGCTATAAAATGACTGCGTCTTGAAGGGGTTAAGGAGCTGCCTTATAAGGAGCTAAAAGAGGTGTGGTTTTCCTTACCCATCCTGGAAAACATATTTGCATATTTTCCCAGAATCCCCTCGGGAGCGTCAATGGCTATAAGTCTCCACATGCCTACACGGCAGCCTTAATTGGCAAACTTTCCGTAAGGAGAAGACTTACTTCCTGACCCTAGTCACAAGCCTCTCACTCAGCCAAACCAGTTCCCTACACTGCGCTGAAGAGATGCAATCACATCCAAACATAGCTTTCTACAATTGGGAATATTTTCCTTCTGGAATACATACAATGGTTTGCTTTTAATCCCGCATCATGTCATTTGGGCTTCCTGAAGGTCATGCTTGATAACAACATAGCTGCCTTATAAGGAGCTAAAAGATGCATAGTTTTTCTTATGCCATCCTGGAAAATATATTTGCATATTTTCCCAGAATCCCCTCGGGAGCGTCAATGGCTATAAGTCTCCACACGCCTACACGCCTGCCTCAATTGGCAAACTCTCCGTAAGGAGAACTCTTACTTCCTGACCCTAGTCACAAGCCTCTCACTCAACCAAACCAGTTTCCTACACTGCACTGAAGAGATGCAATCACATCCAAACAGTGCTTACTACAATTGGGAGTCTGTTCCTTCTGGAATAGATATACTGGTTTGGTTTTAATCTTGCATCATGTCATTAGGCTTCCTGAAAGTCATGCTTGATCTCATGAGAGCTGCCTTACAAGGAGCTAAAAGAGGCACAGTTTTCCTTATCCCATCCTGGAAAACATATTTATACATGACTGTTCTCAGCATAACTAACACAAAGGAGGGTTTACATATTGCATCACCTCTGCATCACCGCAGAGTACAAGTGCAGATATGAAGGATGGATATTACCCGGCTGAATTTGTAAAGTTGCAGTTTATCGCCTTAAACGACTTAAATGGAACATTGACTTGACTGTACAAGCGCCGTTACATTACGGAGAAGCCCTTTAATGACTGCTTATTCCCTAAGACATAATACGGTGCATCCCTGCGCAGTAGATCATGCGCTCAGCCCCGGCTCCTGCCGCAGCCTCTACAAGAAAACCAATTAACCGTCTGAATACTTTCCGATATTAACTGGCAAAAAAAATTGACAAATTCCAACAATTACCCCTCATTTTGCTTCCGTTCAAAAAACGTAAATTTATCTAAATGCGAAGCTTAAACCAAAGTGTATTTATAATAAAAGGAATTTGCTATTTTGTATACATTAGCTGAAAAATTATCGCAACCCCCCCCCCTACCCTCCCCCTTCGCTCTGTTCGCAAACACAAAATTAGCTTTTCAAAAGCATAATTTCCCCTTTTGCAAGATTTAAATGAGTCCCAAAAGGAAACAAAATTATTTAATCTACACTAGAGTAGCTTAGATTTTCATACAAAAGAAGCCAACATCTGGCGCCTCATTTATGATTAGTTCTAAAACAAAGAAACTAATTTGCTGTGATGAGTGAGACAGAGATGGCATACCGGATCAGCACGTCTCCTCTGCCGCATGGACCCGAGCAGCACAGCCAGGGCAACTAGATGACATGATAAGTAGACGACTTAAAGGGTGAATCTACAAACAGACTGTCCCTGGAGAGGTGTGTAATCAGAGCTTTGGGTATATTGTAAGTAGCAGCAGGACTGTGATAATGGATTTTTATTCCAGGATTGTACCGACGACATGTCCTAACACTGCTGTTCTCTGTGCTCTCTGCAACCAGCGCTATGTATTGTCCCTGGAGAGATGTTTAATTAGACCTTTGTTTATGTAGTTAGTAGCAGCAGGACTGTTAAATATTAATTTATAATCCAGGATTGTAGTTTTTTCTAGTGTGTCCTCACACAGCTGTGCTTTGTGCCCTCTGCAGCCAATGTTAAAGGGAACCTGTCACCAGGGACCTTATTCTCACTAAAGACAGTTTAGAGGAGCCCATTACAGCTGCATTGCAAATTCGCCTTTCTGCAGACTCCTCAGCTCTCAGCCTCCACCTTTGTGCTCCTGTACAGCTCCTCCCTTCTGCTCCATCATAGAGCTCACAGCCTGGTCAGCCTGACATCAGTGGGAGAGGGAGGAGCTGTACAGGAGCACAAAGGTGGAGGCTGAGAGCTGAAGAGTGTGCAGCACAGACAAGTCACATGGTGTTTTTTTTAAATGCATCCGAACCAAAGCCCAACCCCTGGGACTACACAGAGGATTCTATCAGGATGCAAGAGTACGTTATAACACAATTATAATGAATTGTAATGAAAATGCTTAGAGAAGGCAGAAAGATGTATTTGCAATTCAGCTGTAATGTGCTAACCTGTATGTAGTGAAAATGAGGTCTCTGGTGATAGGTTCCCTTTAAGAAATGTCCTTGGAGATACATGTAATCAGACCTTTGTGTTTGTTGCTAGTAGCAGCAGGACTGTGATACATGGATTTATATTATATTAGGATTGTAGCTACTGCAAATGCAATGGGGTATGTGTCTTCACACTGCTGTGCTCTCTGCAGCCAGTGTTAGGGATTGTCCTGGGAGTGATGTGTAATCAGACCTTTGTGTATGTTGTTAGTAGCAGCAGGACTGTCAAATATGCATTTATATTCCTGGATTACAGCTTCTCCAAGTGCAATGGGGGCATGTGCTCACACTGCTGTGCTCTCTGCAACCAGTGTTGGGTATTGTCCCTGGAGAGATGTGTAATCAGACCTTTGTGTATATTGTAAGTAGCAGCAGGACTGTGATAATGGATTTATATTCCAGGATTGTAGCTTCTTCAAGTGCATGAGGAGCATGTCCTCACACTGCAGTGTCCTGTGCTCTCTGCAGCAAGTTTTTAGTGTTGTCCCTGAAGAGTTGTGTAATCAGACCTTTGTGTTTGTTGTTAGTAGCAACACAAAATCCAACTTTTCGGTGCATTAAGGCATATACAATTTTTTTTCTACTAATCCAACAAATTTTACCAGCCTCATTAGTACCCGATCATCACAAGCACTTCCCCCTCCAATCCCCCAGCTGTGTCAGATCTACTGTTTGTAGTGTTGGCCAAAATTAAGATTTTATTAGTTTGATTACTCAGCTCCAAATGTGGGATCTTCCCCTGAACTGCCCCAGCACCATGTTATAAGAAGACTCTTGGCCCTCACTTACCTCCTGCTCCTGCCCAGCCTAGGCTGCGCACGTTCATGATCCCCAGGGCGCGCATGCGCTGGCACTCTGCATTTTATAGGGCCAGCACACCAGTAATTGGCCTCTTCCGGGATTGCTATTTAATCCGGCAGCTCGGCTCCCATCACGCTCCGCCGGATCTTCAAGCCACTCCCTGAAGTGAAAGCCCTTCTGTGTCCTTGCGTTCCTGTACCTGCTCCTGTGTGTTCCTGCATTCCTGATTCCCATGCTCCGGTGCGTTCTTGTTAGTTTCTGTGTTCCCGTTCCCATATGCTTGGACTCCCGTAGCTCGGATTGGACTTTAACCTTGCATCTCTGCTGCCTGCCCTGACTGCCCACTTGTGCCTGACCAGGAGACTCCTATTAAAGGAAACCTACCACTTGTAGTGGCAGGTTTCCCGATGAACTAACCACCCCACGGGCCCCACCAGCTCAGTGCTGAGCTGGTGCCGGAGCTTATTTTAGTTAGTGTTTTAAACCGCGTAGCGGTTTAAAACACTTTTTAACGTTATAAGCCGCGGCGCGGCAGGTACGCGCTCGGCGCTTACCGTGCGCGCGGCTACATAGGACATGAATGAGAGCCGCGGCACGGTAAGCGCCGAGCGCGTACCTGCCTGCGCCGGCTATAACGTTTAAAAAGTGTTTTAAAAAAACCGCGACTACCGCGGTTTAAAACACTAACTAAAATAAGCTCCGGCACCAGCTCAGCCTGTGCTGGTGCCCGGTATTTTCATCGGAAACCTGCCACTACAAGTGGTAGGTTTCCTTTAAGGTACCTCTATCTTGGCTGCCACCGTGGGCTAGTTGCACCTGTGGAACGACCTGGTGGCACCCCGCCGCAGCAAGACCATCCCGCTTTGCGGCTGCTCTGGTGAAGACCGGGTGCCACTTAGACTCCGGTCCCAGGTGTTGCCTAGTACCATCTCCTGCGGTGGTCCAGAGGGTCCACTGATCCCGAACCCTGACAAAGCCACTGAGGTCCAAACCCGGGGCCTTTGAATGATTATTAATGGTTCAGATGAGATGATACACAGAGGGAATGATACACAGAGAATGGAGGAGGAAACAGCGCTCTTCTGCTGTGGTCACACCTGATAACTGCAGATCATCTCTCATTCATTTATAAAGCTGTAGTGACTCTGTTTAGTGACTACACAGAGAATGGCGCTGTTCTGTGGGTTTGGACACACAATCAATCTGAAATTGAGGACATATCTACTGAAATTATCAATATTCTTCATCTGGAAACCCCCTTTAAGGCTGCGCTCTTTATAATTGGTCACTGTCCTTAGAATAATGTTACACTTTTTCAGTAATAGGTCCATGGTTCTGACCCGGATGTCAGCAGGTGGAGCCCGAGGACGTCTTTGCTCTTGATATTCCCCTTTAAACAATTTTTCTTGCAAATAACAACAAAAATCTCTATATTTTTTGTTCCATAAAGAACCCCATCAGTGTTCCGGAGATTTCTTTCCTCGGCCATGGATATAACATTAACTCTTTGCAGCCTGTTGACCTAATTTAAATATCACACATTTCCACATCACCTCCGCAGCAGTAATTACTGCCTGGCCGCCTGCCATTTGTAAAACTCTTTGTTCTGGTTTTGACCTACATTTATATACAGAGATAGAAGCGCGCGCTCAGTGGTCGAGACGTCTGAGCAGCAAAATACAATTCTGTCAGAATCACAGGCGCATTGCCAGGACCCAATACAGTATAAAGAGGCAGCCAAGAGAAGTTTATTAATGTGAGTTGTAACGTTATTTAGAGATTGATTCACCTCACTATGGGATCAAACACTTGTTGAATGCAGGAAAATCACCTGCCAGAAGAAAAGAGACAAAAATTGCACCAAAACTCTATAGTAGGATCTCAGAAATCACTCATTTTGTACATAGTGTCAATACAATAATACTGCCCCTATGTACAAGTATATTACTACTATAATACTGCCCCCTATGTACAAGTATATTACTACTATAATACTGCCCCCTATGTACAAGAATATAACTACTATAATACTGCCCCCCTATGTACAGGAATATAACTACTATAATACTGCCCCCTATGTACAGGAATATTACTGCTATAATACTGCAGTGTTTTGCTTTACATACTAGTACAATATGGTCATATTTGGTGTATCTGGAGACGTCTCTCAGTTTTGTGCAGTTCATTTATCTGCTCTCAGTTACTTGTTATAGGAGCAGCGGAGATGAGTTTGTTGATGCATTTCCCTCTATGTACAGGGAGAATTAGAGATCACTAACACTAATCCCTGGAGTCATCCTGAGATCCGCACACCAGACTCCATGAATATCTGTAAATCACTGAATTCTGTATATCAGGTTCCCGACTTAATGTGTGTGATATTAGTGGAATCCTTTATGCTGGAAGTTCATATTGTGGTCATGGGGGAGGGGGATCAGGTGTCAACATTGTAACAAATTTGTTTCCTTTGCATTTGCAAATGTTTACTAGATTATAGATCACTTGATACATGTAGCAGGTCCTGTGCGCTGTGATTTTGTAACCTTCACTGGACACAGAAGTGTAACATAAAACTTCCAAGACTCATGTATGATCTGTAATAGCCCCTCCCACCATGTACAATTCATATTATTAGGAGGGGGCAGCACTGTGCCGACCTCCCCTTGATGTTCCTCAATCTGTCCCCACCTATAGGTCCTACTTCTTACAAAATCCCCCACCAGGCTTTGCCTTTTCTGGCTTGGGGGCAGCTGGATTTTTGGCTGGCAGTGCGTGGCCCAGCACTTGATGGGGTCATGGTGCTGGATACCGGGGGGACGGGCCTCTTCCACCTAGGGCAGGTGTCGGACAGGTAGATTTGCAAGAAAGGAGGGAGATTCTGCGGATTGACCATAGTTCTTCCTTGGGCAACCCCATCCTTTATGTTATGCAGCTTTAGGCAGGGATCACACAGGATGACAACCATAGAACTCACAGTTGGTTAATTCCGGAAGACAGCAAAAGATGGTAGCACATGGGCCAAAAATACTCGATCTATAAAAATATAATAAAGTTTTTTCACTGCATTTAACCCCGTAACGGAAAACAGCACCCAAAGTCTAAAATAACACTTTTTTGCCATTTTGAAAAATCTAAAAAGATTCTATAAAAAGTGATCAAAAGGACGTACAGTCCTAAAAATAGAACCATTAAAAACGTCATCAAACGTTGCAAAATATGACACCACCCACAACTCCGTACACCAAAGTATGAAATAGCGCAAAATTTGAAATTTTTAAAAAATATGTGTAGGATGTTTTAATTTTTGTAAATGTATGACCAATATATAAAACATATAAAACCTATATAAATGTAGTATCGGTGTGATCCCATCGACCCAAAGAATGAAGTAGACTTGTCATTTGGGGCGCACAGTGAAAGCCGTAAAATCCAAGCCCTCAAGAAAATGGCGCAAATGCGTTTTTTTAACCAATTTCACTGGATTTGGAATTTTTTTTGTATAAAAAGTTATAGAATTTTGAAGGTGGGGAGAGAAAAATGAAAACACAAAAAACGAAAAAGTGCCTCCTCGTTAGGGAGTTTAGGGTCCGCACCCATTGCCTCACATGGTGTCTTCTTATATGGCCACTGCTTCCTCAGGCCCCCATGTAGCTGGGATAAGAATGATAGCTTAAGAAATCCGTGTTTCCTCCTTTCCATCTTAATTTGTGATGTCTCCCCTCCATTCTTCTGCTGTTGTCAGCTGGATACATCTCTTACTATATGTTTTTATATGGTATAATGACTCCTGACCTCGAAATTCCTGAACCTACATCAGATTCATAAATGAGTAAAATAGATGGGGATATTGTATCTTTACCGTCTACAACATCCACATTCCCAACACAAGAAATTCTTGGAATATACAAAGCACGATTTTCTGGAAATATCTGAATAATAGGAGAGCTTTGTGCATATTCTCTATTCTCTTCAATGGAGAAGTAAAATAAAGATTGATAAAATGACAATGAAGTCCTTACACCTCTATTATCCCCGTGTTTACACTCGTCCTTCTGTTATTATAATACATTGTAGCAGAACGTTCCGTCATGTATGAGGTCTGGGGGCTCATGACTCATAGTCATATAATGGAGACATGAAATTCCATGAAACTTTCATCTAAAATCACATCCATGTCCAATATTTCACTGGCGGACATGTATATAAAGTGCTGTTACCTCCGCCGATTTGGTTTCCCGGTAGCTGTTGGTAATGAGGTACATATTTGATTTTGTGGGGCCCAGCGGATAATGAAGCTCATTTACTAAGGGTCGCGCTGAAAACTTTCATCGGACTTTGCACCTTTTTCGGAAATTGCACTGCTTGGATAAGTATGTAACAGGTGTTCACGCTGGGATTGTGTCGCATGCGATCGGTTTTTGGCTTTCATGAGATACAAATCGGGGGGTGGGTGTGCCGTCGGACGTTCCGACTGATTCGGACTGGGCGCAGGATTTAACTTTCAAATTGTGTCACAAGACAATGCACTTACATGCACCCGGAAGGAGAAGGTGAACTCAGGCGAACCTGAGCGGGGAAGCAACACATGCAGCATATCGGGGCACGATCTTAGTGAATCGCGGCACAGTGCATTGTACACGGACAATGCACTTTCTGTGAACTCCAGTGACCGGTAAGTAAATGTGCCCCAATATTTCTACCCTTGGACCATTTTCTGTCCCAAGCTCCACAAATGTGTGCAGCAGTCAGAGAATCCTCTGAATGGCTGCTGCAGAGCCGCAATGTCCATTGTAACAATAGCCAGAGGTCAGAGACAACTGTATCCACTTCCGGTACCGGAATGCATGGGGCGTAACTTGAGAGGGTGCAAAGGTTGCGGTCGCACCAGGGCCCAAGATGTTTAGGGGGCCCTTATGGTGTCACTTTCCCATATGAGAAGACTATTACTATAATCCATACATTATAGACTTTGTAATGGGTCCATCAGCTTCTAATTATGCCACTGCCGGAATGTCCACAGGTGGAGAGCGGTGACTCGACAGACTTCTGAGTGAAGGTTTCTATTCTTCTAGACTGATTTTCTTGTGGTCTGCTCTTAAAAAAGACACTCAAAAATTGTGTTGAGTTTCTACACCACAAAAACCAAGCCCTTTTACAGAGCCAAGTTGGAGGAGGCGGAAAAATTTAATTTATTTCTGGTGCCAACCATTAAAACGATTAAATGCCGATCCTCTCCAAAATGGTGGTGTCCTGTGCCGCCGGCGTGCCAGTGCTCGTGCTGCAAAGATTTAAATGTCGCTATTGCCTTTGCCAGCGGCATTTAGAGAGTTAACACCCATGATAGTCAAGTTATCACTAGTCATGATACTAGTCAATACTTGTCAAGATACTTTTTTTTGTGACTGGGAAGAAAGCAAATAGAGAAGTGGAAAAAAACAGAATCTCCATTGTGTCTTACACAGAAAGTTACTTTGTATCATATGTGGACAGAAACAGTTGTCACACTTTAAATATAGAAACTCCAGTAATTTAGTCTTTCTTACATTTCACTGATTTTACTAATTTTGGAAATTCGTCTGAGCTTCCCTCCGGGGCAGAGCGCATCCTGTACGTGTGAAGGGATAATATAGTCTTACATTACACTTGTCATTGGTTACAAAAACTTTTGAACATATCTCCCCGATCCCACTTAGCAGCTGTTACAACAAATGGAGACGAGATTTTCACATTAATTGAAAGGCTAATTGTACTTAATTCATTGGTCAAAAGCCAAAATCTGCGGCTTAATCAGCGCTTCTGCACCCGCTTCCATTTCTGATGTCATTAAAACAATCAACCCACTTATGGCCAATCCTTTAACCTCATCTGATCTGGTTGTGATCCCAGACCGGAGGAACAAAGTCGCAGAACAAAGTTACTGTAATAAGTGACGTAGAAGAACTGAACTGGTCCCGAATAACTAAGAGACTGAAACATTAAAAGGGGTTTTTCAAGGGATAAAAATATAAAATATTTATAAATATTCATTAAATATGTCCTCAATAGCAGATTGTTGAGTGGATCCAACTCCCTGCACTGGCATAAATTTGCTGTTCTTAGAGTGGGACAGGAAGTAGAAAGCGCCATTCTCAATGTAGTGGTCAAGTCAGGTTACTACAGGGCAGTTTCCATTCTTTGAATAGGAGCCTAAGTTGCATTGACTCTGTTCAGACACTATACAGAGTGTGGCGCTGTCTACTTCCTGTTCCATTCTCTGCAGGAACAGCTGATCTGTGGGGTGCTGGGTGTTGGACCCCATCAATTTGATATTAAGAACTTATTCTTAGATGGGTATTTTAAAGGAAACCTACCACCACTGATCTACCTATTAGGGTAGAGCCGGTGGTAGGTGCATCTAATAAATGTAAGGATGGCACTTTTTAGGGCTAATCCTTTAGTCCTCCCAATCTTTTAGAAAGTTTAGTGGCCTTGATACTACTGGGGCATGGAGTAGCTGGAGCTGAGGCTACACTGTGCGGCTACTCCATGCCCCAGTAGCATGCACAGAACTCTAGCTTTGCGGACAAGGGCGCGCATCTCCTTGTAGCTGCTCGCTGAAGATATCTGGTAGGAGGATCAAAGAGGCTACTAGGGCGTGGAGTAGCCAGAGCTGAGGCTACACAGTGCGGCTACTCCACGCCCCAGTAGCCTCTTTGATCCTCCTACCAGCTATCTTCAGCGAGTAGCAACAAGGAGCTGCGCATCCTCGTCTGCGAAGCCGGAGTTCTGTGCATGCGCAGAACTCTGGCTTCGTGGACGAGTGCGCCCATCCTACAAACACATCTTGTGCGCTCCTGTGAGCTGCACTCTGTATAGACTTTCTGTGCATGCGCAGAACTCCGGCTTCGCAGATGAATGTGCTCAGCTACGACGATCTGCTTGCTAAAGATGTTTTGTATATTAGGGTAATAAAAGATTATAAAAGTTACGAGGATCTAAAGGATTAGCCATAAAAATGGATATCCGACTATAGATAAGATGAACTGTCCGCCAAATCTATCTTGATAGGTAGGTTTCCTTTAACCATTTGAGTACAATAGGATCCTATTCAGAAATAACTTTCGTTCACTTTTTTTCCCATCCCAACTTTTTGGTGGCTCAACATTTATCTTGAATTATGAAAAAGCAAAAATACAGCCATTTTGCCCTTGTATTTAGAGTTTTCATTTGAACAATTGTCCCCATAAGCCAAAAATACCATGTTACCAATATTCTTTGGTGCAGGAGCAGAATACACAATACTTAGGCTAAGCTTTTGTGCAACAATTGCTCATTTTAGAAAAAATAATTGTTGCAAGAGCTTTAACTTTGTTATAATTTTCTGCCAATGAGGGCTTGTTTTTTGTAGGATGTGTCATAGTTTGTAATAGAAATTTTTGGGGTTGTATTTCCTTTCTTATAATTCTGTTTATCACACGCGTTTCAAGGCTTGGATCACATTTTACAGTAAATTTCACTTTTGTTATTTTGTTTTTTTTTTCAGAATAGCATTCGATGTATCCCCTAGTTAGACGTGTCTATGTATCACCAGTTGAGGGGTAGAAAGCTGACTGATTTTAATTGTAAGTCCCCTGTTAGTATTATGCCCCCTACTTTAGCTCCCAATTAGAATGCATTGAAGGGGGGCAACGGGAGTGAGTGCACCGGAAGGTATTTCCTCCTCCCCAAATATTGACTGCAACTGAATTTGCATATGCAAATAATTCCCATACAGAGTGACCACGAGCCTTTTTTTGTGTCACACCATAAAAGCCAAATATAGAGAGAGATTGTAACATAATCATATGACAATACTTAGATTATTTTGAATGCACAATTGTAGGAAATTATTAAAAAAGTTATTTAAAAATTATATTTAATAAAAATAAATTTTCATTCATGGTATTCAAGTATTTTTTTTGTGTATTTAAAATTTTGCCTCATTTACTGTATGCCATTTGTTCTAGGGGCAACAATTACAGATAAACCTAATGTAATAATCATAGTAATATTAATAACATTATCAATAATAATAAATGCTAAAATGGAAAAACAGTTCCTTTCTTCGGTGCCTTGATTTGATGACATCACATCCATCCACATGACTGCTGCAGCCAATCACTGGCCTCGTTAGTGATACTTTATGGTGCAGCTCCTCTGTCATTGGCTCCAGACTATAGACTGAAACACATAAGAAGATGATGATAATAATAATAATAATAATAATAATGATGATGATGATGAATGTTGTCGCTGGAGTGTAGATGCTCCATCCGAGAGGCGGCGTGGCGTGTACCGCGTGCAGGCAGTGGGCCTCATTAGTTATTTAGATGGAGGAATGATTGTGAATGGAGACGAGCCATCTGTCCCCGCTTGTAATTACAAATGTATGCATATTATTATTACTCACAGACGTACAATAACCGGGAGATGAATTGTCACCATTGTGGGGATATGTTTTCTGCAGGATAGCGGGGAAGATGCTCTCATTATCAGGAGCCAGAACTTCAAGGAGAAGTGTGAAGTAGCGTCCAGGTCCTCGATCCTTCCTTCATCTTAATAATTCATGGAGGAGAGAAGAAGATTTCTGCATCTGCACTCTTCACTGCTGTATGATGTCACTGGGGAGGGCTCAGCACTGGGGAGGACTCGCCACCGGGTATCACTGGGGAGGACCCAGAACAGGGTATCACTGGGGAGGACTCACCACCGGACAGCACCGGGGAGGACTCACCACCGGACAGCACCGGGGAGGACTCGCCACCGGACATCACTGAGGAGGACTCCCCACCGGACATGACTGGACAGGACACGCCACCGGACATCACTGGGGAGGACCCAGAACCGGGCTTCACTGGGGAGGACTCTGCACCGGACATCACTGGGGAGGACTCAGCACCGGATATCACTGTGGAAGACTCACCACCGGACATCACTGGGAAGGACTCACCACCGGATATCACTGGGGAGGACTCTGCACCGGACATCACTGGGGAGGACTCAGTACCGGACATCACTCGAAAGAGCTCACCACCAGACATCACTGGGCAGGACTCTGCACCGGACATCACTGGGGAGGACTCACCACCAGACATCACTGGGAAGGACTCACCACCGGACATCACTGGGGAGGACTCAGTACCGGACATCACTCGAAAGAGCTCACCACCAGACATCACTGGGCAGGACTCAGTACCGGACAACACTGGGAAGGACTCACTACCAGACATCACTGTGGAGGACTCAGCACCAGACATCACCGGGGAGGACTCGCCGCCTGACATCACTGGGGAGGACTCTGCACCGGACATCACTGGGGAGGATATATACAAAAAGTCCTCCAGCTCACCTGGATCATGCGGCAACTTAGTCCGCTAGCACGGATCCACCCCGCTGCTGGGCAATGTAGTCCACAAAAAAGAAATTTCCGGATCCAGCTAGGTGCAGATTAAAATCGCCTTTATTCGATTTTCAGGGCATCCATCAGATAAAATACAGGTGGCATGGTATAATCGTCAACGCGTTTCTAGCACATACAAGTGCTCTTAATCATGACTGCACCTAGCTGGATCTGGAAATTTCTTTTTTGTGGATCACTGGGGAGGACTCTGCACTGGACATCACTGGGGAAGACTCAGCACCGGACATCACTGGGAAGGACTCACCACCGGACATCACTGGGGAGGACACAGCACCGGACATCCCGGGGGAGGACTCAGCACTGGGCACTATCATCCTTACTGTAGCTGTAGCGCCTAGACTGCATACACAAAGGAAGGACGAGGAAGAGCTGATGGCACAGAGCACAGCAGTGTGAGGACACATCCCAGCTCACAATCCTTAATATAAATCCATATGTCACAGTTCTGCTGCTACTAACAACATATACCAAGGTTTGATTACAGCCGTGTATCCTGCTCGGTATACTGTACATATTTCCTCCTTGATGGTTGAGTTATCAGAATATATAATGTGCGGCGCCGCTCCTGGGGTCTGAGTTTCCTATTTGTGTTTGTCAGAAGTTTTATGAGCTGTCACTTTTCTGTAGAAGAGCGATATGTAACAATATTCATCGGTTGTTTGATGGGGACCTAAATCCAGGCGCGGGGAGCAGCGGCGCCCCCTCCCATGTGCCGAGTTACCGCTCAGATATGAGACGTATTTAACTTTGAGGTGAAGAGAGGAAAATCTATCAAAGTTTTACATGAGTCGCCGGCCAGTTAGGCAATGACAGCTTTAATTCGCCATGGGACTTTGTAATGTAAAGCGTATCACGGGGCGGCGGAGGCTTTCATCATCACAACAGATTTATTCTCCTCCAGAAATAAACTTTAACCTTTTGTCACCTGAAAACAGAAGATGAGAGGTTTTATTTATGTCCCCGCTAACACTTCACTCCGATGCTAAATATCCCGGCCACATTTCATACATGACATGAATGCAGCGAGGACGAGGCGTCTCACATCATTGTCCTGGAAGCCGGAGGAAAACTATTTATATTTATAGGATTCATAAAGATTTAAAACGCTTCTATTTTGGGGAGAATTCAGAAGAAAACAGCAAAGCAAAGGCAGGTATAAGTTCTGCAAGTTTGTAATAGACTTAAAGGTACCTGTGAGCGGATGAGACCATGTAAGATTACAGTTAGTGTTAGTTAGTGTCCTCACACTGCTGTGCCCTGTGCTCTCTGCAGCCAATGTTAGCAATTATCCCAGAAGAGATGTGTAAGAAGACCTCTGTGTATGCTGTTAGTAGCTGCAGGACTGTGATATATGGATTTATATTCCAGGATGGTAAGTACATTGGAAGGGAGGAGGGGAAGCGGGGGTGTCCTCACACTGCTAAGCTCTGAGCTCTCTACAGCCAGTGTTAGGTATTGTTCCCAGAGAGATGTGTAATCATACTTTGGTGTAATTTGCAACTTCAGCCAGATGTCAGGGGAGAAGATGGCAGGACCAGGTATGTGGTCTCAGTGGCTGGGCTGAGGTCTTATCTGTGGCCTCTGACCCCCTATGTAAGCCCCTATGCTGATGAACTGAATATGAGAAGACTGTGTCTGTATAAGAGCATAATATACTGTATGCATGTATATGGGTGTATAATGTACAATATGTGCATATATGGGTGTATAATGTATTCTATGTGTGTAATTTTCTGTTTCCATGTATATGGCTGTATATTGTACTGTTTGTGTGAACATGGGTGTATAATGTAATGTATGTTTGGGTATGGGTGTATAATTTATGGTATGTGTGGGTATGTGAGTTTAATGCACTGTGTGCTTGGGTATGAGCATATAATCCACTGTATATTTGGGTATGGGTGTATAATGAACTGTATGTTTGGGTATGGGTGTATAATGTACTTTATGTTTTGGTATGGGTGTATAATGTACTGTTATGGGGCACATTTACGTACCTGGCCGCTGGAGTTCACTGAAAGTGCATTGTCCAACGATAATGTACTGTGCCGTGATTCACGATGTGCCCGATATCAGGAATGTGTCGCTTCCCCGTTGAGGTCTGACAGAGTTCACCATCTTTTTAGCGGTGCATCCTGCAACACAATTTGAAAGTTAAAGCCCACGCTTAGTCGGAATCAGTCGGCACGCTCCCCAATTTGTGTTGCATGGAAGCCAGTGCTTCTGTGCCAAAAGAGGATAGTGTGCGCCAAAATCCTGGCGCTGACACTTCTTAAATACCTGTGCAAGCCGTGTAATCCCCAAAAAGGTGCACAGTCGGACGAAAGTGAGTATAGCGAGTCTTAGTAAATAAGCCCCTATATGTTTGGGTATGGGTGCATAATGCACTGTATGTTTGGGTATGGGTGCATAATGCACTATATGTTTGGGTATAGGTGAATAATGCACTATGTGTTTGGGTATGGGTGAATAATGTACTGTATGTTTGGGTATGGGTGAATAAAGTACATTATGTTTGGGTATGGGTGAATAATGCACACCTGGCATGACCACTACACTCACCTACATATCTATAGGTGGTGTAAATGCTCCATTCCTCTCTGCAAAGCTCACAGAGCATGCTCACTACACTCTCTGTTCAAAGCTTATATGTGATATCTCCGTTCCCATCCTCCTCCTCCCTGCACAGGTCACAGAGCATGCCCACCAAATTCTCCCATGAAAGTCTATAGGTGCTGTCACAACTTCCTCCTATTTCCCCCTGGACAAGAGCATGACCACTACACTCTTCAGAATAGGTCAGCAGCTCCTCTCCTTCCACTCTTTGCATAGTGATACTGTACACATCACAGAGCATGCCCACAACACTCTCATAAAAAGCTCAAATTTCAATTGTTACAGCTCCCTACAAATGATGCTGGGGGTTTGTTCAGGCCTGCGACGGGTTCTGCAGTCGTGGCTGCAATCCTGTTCTCAGGGGCGTAACTTGAGGGGGTGCAGAGGTTGCGGACGCACCAGGGCCCAAAAGGTTTAGGGGGCCTTTATGGTGTCACTTTCCCATATGAGAAGACATGTACTATACACCTTAAATTATAGCCAGGGGGGCGCAGACTTTGCACTGTGGCCCATCAGCTTCTAGTTACAACACTGCCTATTCTGTTATCTATAGAAGTAATTGCTTTATGAGTGATCTATCACTATCCTGAGGTCTGTTTCTAGATTGGGTCTGGTCTTCTTTTTGGTCCCTGTTAGAGATGAGCGAACATACTCGTGGCTGGGCTTGCTGGCACTAGTAGTGCAGCTAGTACCATATTGTGAGGACTGTGTCCACACCCCTGGACAACTCGACCAACGTGAGTTTGTTTAGCTCTAGTGACACACATTCCACCTCCAAAACACCAAAGTGGGAAAATTTATTAGGGGTTTGATTTCAATTAGGCACAGTTGCAGATTTCTTTTATTTACGTTATTTTTTCTAATCACCGCGCTATCATCAGTGTGGCTTTCATACTTGGCTAAGAAAATAGCAAAGGAGAATCCAAACGGCTTTACTTACGCTCACAATGCGTTATATATATTTTATTCGGTTGATCTGTGGTGGCTGTCTGCATCTCTCTCTTTTTTTTTCTATTTTACCTCAGCTTTTCTTTATGTGTTCTCCTTAATCTTTCCTCTTTATTCCACTCTTTCTTTTTTTTTGACTAACTTCTTTTTTCTTTTTCTTTCTTGTCTTTTATTCATTGCACTTTTCACCTTTCTACTTGTTCCACCCCCCCAGATGTCTCGAATAACGAGTACCCGAGCATTTTAGTGCTCGCTCATCTCTAGTCCCTGTGTATTTTACTTCTCTCCAAAAGTCTTCCAGTTTGTATTTAAGTCTCAATCACCTGGTGTCCATAACCAATGATTCACAAATGCTTTGTAAAAGTAGATAAAAAGTTTTTTTACAAAGTTAATATTAATCTACAAAGAAATCTGACGAAAACAAATGGGCTCAGCTCCAAAAATTATTTATTTAGCCGAGATAAAGGGAGTAAAGTAAAAGAGGGTGAGTGTTTATGGAGCGCGAGTGTAAAGAAAGCAGCATCACGCGGTATCTTCATGGTAAACAACAACTGCGGATTACAGAGAAAGGGCGAGATTTCATGTTCCATGACTCAAAACATCCAAATATTTATTTGTTTCTGAGAATCTGGCGGATCAGTTTCATGGAAGGCAGGACGTGTCTGACAGCTACCTGATGGCGGAAGGCTTAATGCTGCCAGGGATATATGGAAATGTTATTTCTAATATGTTGCATAATGAACACATATGGTAAAGAGAAATCACATGGATCATATGGGAAATACTTGCTGGTTCTGATCTTGCAAACCATACTGGATCAGTAGCTTCACAGACCAGAAAAGAACATACTTAGAATCCACCATCAAAGCTTATCTCCTCCCACCGGTACAATGACCTCAATATAGATAACACAGACCCATCATTATTACATCACTACTGACAGTACATGATGTCACAGCTTATCTCCTCCCCCTCCCTGTACAATGACCTCTA
>CM033650.1:7817576-7956886 GCA_019512145.1 Engystomops pustulosus | reverse complement strand
ATAGATAACACTGACCCATCATTACATCACTACTGACAATAGATGATTTCATCACTTATCCGCTCTTTGATATCTTTCTTTGTCAATAATGTCTGTTCCTTATTGCTAGGTCTTTGGTCCAAAGTTCATTTTTCAAGATGTTGTTTCCGCAGTTGGAATTGAAGTATTTTTTGAATTTTATAATTCACAATTTTTGCTAAAAAGTTTATTTTCTCCTGACGCTTTCCCTTTAAGTGCTGTTTCTGGTTATTATGTCTCTATCGCCTGAGTAGTGTTATACCAGGCAATGAGCTATTAACCCTTTCACCTATCCAGGCAGCGTGTGTAGCGCGTTTGGTAGAGATACATAGGGATTATCTCTCTGTAGAAGAGGGACATTGGCAGATAACATGCGGCAGGACGGTAATGAGATCCTGGTTCCCTCTATGGATAATGCAGGGAACCTTCTCCGCTCCCGAGCTGAATACCAGGTATTAATGACCCTCGTAGGAACTTTTCAGCCTCGCTTCATTGTTGCTGGGGCAACCGAGGCCGGACCGGAGGAGTGAGTGAGCGACTTTCTCACAAGTGCCTCTCATTTCCCACCATTAGGCCATGAAGTGAATTTGTCACAGTGTCATCCGCGCTCTACTACTTTTTTGATCACTTTCAAGAGACTCCAGGTCTGCAGAATAACTGCAAAATCTGTACTGAAAATAAGAAATTATGTCACCAAGTGCAAAAGTTACCAATCTGATCATCCAATTATTATATTTTGGATGAAATTCTTTAATTTTATTTTGTATTAATTTATTTTCTCTATTTTTACATTTCCTTATACATTTCCTTATCTCCTCCCCTCCCTGTACAATGACCTCTAAATAGATAACACTGACAATAGATGATGTCACAGCTTATCTCCTCCCCCTCCCTGTACAATGTCCTTTATATAGATACTCAGAGTACCTGTAATAGTGGTAGTAGTAGTTGTAGTAGTTGTGGTGGTAATGCACTTATAGTAATCTGTCTGGTTACTGTAGTGCTGTAATGCTGCTGCCTGACAACCCAACGCCTGTTACCATAGTAAATAGAGTGAGGACACAACTGTTCCTGAGCTGACAGCGGAAATGTAGAACAGACACCTGGCAGCAGTCACATCATGTCATTCCCCATATCAAGCTGCCTTATTACTCAGTACCGGACTGCAGATTCCCTGCGATTCTATGTTATAGGGTCTCTGTGCTGCTTCCTTACAGCATTATATGTAGCAGTAGGAAGCTTTGCAGGTCTAATAATAGTATAATAATTAGAGATGAGCGAACACTAAAATGCTCGGGTACTCGTTATTCGATGGCGCTCCGCTGCCAGGCGAGCTTTCGCCAATCCAAGCCCCTGTCTATAGGCTACTCCCCAAACAGCACTTCTAAGAACCTTTTGTATAAGATCAAGTGTAGTAGCGTTCTTATAAGTTTAGGATATGGCGGGTGAGGGGAATGTAAACAGCTGCGCAAGAAGCGCTGAAATAATATCGGTTAATCATAAAAGTTTGCCAGTATATTTTGTGGATAACACAGCAGGGTGGCGACAAAGTTAACAACTTTGATGTGGAATCCATGAAAACAACCCAAATTTCTGCCTGACACACCTCGTTTGATAAGGGGAGGATGTATGGAGGCAGCTATATGGACGACTTTTGGAGGTAGCAATGGGGACGGCATTGCAGACCGGGCGCCCAGCGGCAGCAGGCTCTAGGAGTTGTCATGGCGACATACCTAAATGGGACTTCAGGCTTCAAACAAAGGGTTGGCAGAGAGGAACCAAAGGAGGTGAGCAAGAAGCGCTCCAAATAAGATCGGTACATGATAAAAGTTTGCCACAGTATATTTGTGGATTACACAAGAGGGTGGCGACAAGTTACATGGAAAGCCATGAAACAAACCCAAAATTGCCTGACACAGCTAGATTTGATAAGGGAACAGGGCAGGGAGGACACCCAGTATCAGACTGAGCTACAAGAATGCCCGATAATTAAGAGTTGGGTGTTGGTGTGGCTGACCTTCAGCCCTTATCTAGGGCTATACTTTCTGGCACAGGTCCCTCGGAAGCATTGGCAGAATGGCTCTCCCTCCTGATGTCGACTGACACCACCCACACTGGCTGAAAGTAAGAGTATGTCAAACCCTAACCAGTTGAGGCTAAACAAGGGTTTTTTTCTTTTGGTTTCTCTTTTGTTCTTTGTGTGAAATTTATCCGCTACGGCGGCTCTGAGGTTACTACTGCCTGCTTAGTAGTCACACGGACGCTGACCCCATATGAGTCATTAGTGAGAGAGCAGGACAGCTCTACCCGATCAGCCCGGGCGAAGGGGGAAGAGAGTATTGCGAGAGTGTACAACAGGTTACCCTACGCTATCTCAACGAACAAAAAAGGGTTTGGGTTAAGATAAGTCTAGACGTCACGGATGAGAATGCGGAAAGGGCCAGCTTCTAGACCGAATCTCACGCTGTATCATCATGCTACAGGCGCATGACCAACGCACGGCACCAACGGATGAAGACTGTGGTTCGGATACTGGTTATTGGAAACACGAGATATGTCCCGGACGATGACTCCACACGGGGTGCAGCCTTAGAGGACGATGGTATGCGCTCCCTGCAGGAAGGCCTGCGTCATGTGCCTCACCGACAAGATAACCATCGCAACAATGTTAGCGCGGCCTATTCGTTATATGATTGGTCTCGCTCAACCGCTTAGTCTGCGAATATCGGTAGCTGATCCCTCTTTCCTCTCAACCGTGTCGCGCCAACATCTGCAGAACAAATACGACGTAGACACTTCCGCAGACTGATAAGGTATCGAACGGGAAAACAGGACGGGCTACAATGGGACGGTCAACGGATCCATACGCTTATCCGACTCAATGGCAAACGAATGGGACACCGCCTTGGTCAGATAGCGTTTGACAGCTAAGCCCGTCTGGCTGTATAGTAATCGGTCGAGCAGGGAATGAGTGGTTGTGGATGGAGACCGCTAAAGTAGACAGATGTGACCCATACGCGCTTTCAATCGCATGCGCGTAGAGCAGCACACGACGCGGCAGAGCGAATTGAACATACCAATATGTGTCAAGTTACTGAGCTAAGTTTCGGGAAGGAACCTGGTGGTAACTACACGCTGCAATATCAAAAGGTTTAAAAGTGTGCAACAGGCTAAGCGCGGCAGGCCGATGCACCTTTCAATTTAAGAGGATGACATTCGGCAGAACCCTGAGGAGGAGCAGAGTGGAAGAACCAGCGGATCGCCTCCTTGGTGCAACAACTCATCAAAGCACCGCCGCTGCACCACCCATGAACCCACGTCTATCTATCCAGTACCCTTCAGATCGCGCAGCCACGAGCAGATACAGCAAGTCGCACCACATGCATCATACCCCACTCTCCAAACCAGACCTAACGCCTAGGCGACCAGAACCAAACGGGCGACTCTTCGCTACAAATGAGAGAAAGATAGCGCGGCATATGAAGTGCGTCTGACCTTGTGACGCTCAAATACGACGCGACCACAAGCATGAGAACATCCCGCTCGGCCCTCGCTACACTTGCTTCCAAGTTAGTAATTCAATGTACCGCACCCCTATTCCGTCTTTAAAGGTACTGTCGACGGCAGGTAGACAAGGCGGGCAGGGCGCGTCACATACAGGCAGTGTACAATGTTTACGAAACGGACAAAAAGGCTGAAGGAACGAGCAAAGCCTACACCTAGGAGGGATTAGAATCCTACGCCAAAAGCTCTATTTGCGGAGACCGTTTCCATAAGGCCGAAGGGAATAATCGTACCGCACCCAATGAGCGAGGTCGCCCAAAATAGGTACCAGATAACGGCTAGATCTAGTAAGCTAACAGCCTCCCTTAGACAAAGTACAATGATAGCCGTATTTCGCGTTCGGTACTACCGCCTACAGACCCCGACGCAACGCCCCTGTTAGAGACTGGAGGGCCAAGAGTGACCCCCGACGCGGCACCCAACACGTGATGACACGCAGACCGAAGACTATACCGCCACCCCCACAAAATGCTTGCCCTCTAGTCTATGTTTGTGTAAAAGGAAAACAGCAACCCGTTATTAACGCCAAGAGTATCGGGGAAGGACAGGCCCGAGACTCTATCTACCCCTAAGTAGGGCGCGCCAACGGTCCAGGGTGGGAATCAAGTACGCCCTGTTCACCTTGCATAACAAACAACGCCGGAGTTACGACCTACCAAGTAGCCTAAACGTTTAGCCTGCACTACCCCTGCGCAACTGTCAGCTCCCGCACTGAAAACAGCTAAATGGCGCCTATGGCGCACTCGTATTTCGGAGGCCGTGCCAGCAACACGTACCGTTCCCATTAAGGAACACAGAACAGAACCTGTACGGGGAGTTGGTGTGAGCACGCGTCGCAAAGCAATTTAGCAACCTCGACGGCAAGCAGTCTTGCGATATTACCAAGCGATCGCAGCGCAGGGACGCCGTGCACAAAAAAACTCCTGGTGACGTTCGACTCTGTTCGAGGGTAAGTCATGTGCCAAGACATATTGGAATCGGCCATTACCCACGAGGGGCCGATGCCTCACGCCATTCCATGCTAACCATAACAGATGAACACCCACCCTTGTCCTCGCGATACAGCCCAGATAGACATGTTACGCCTGCCCCGCACTAAGACCCGCTCCGCGAATCGCAGCGCGAGCCTCAGTCCATTCGCCCGGAACACGACCCCCGTTCTAGCAGCGGCACAGGTTCTCCATAACTGTGCGAATTTGCACGGTACAGCTGAGGATCCGGAACTCACGTGGTTACAGAATAAATCCCATGCCCTTCCCTTTCAACGTCTGAGGACCCGCGCCGCCCGATATTTAGCACAGAGTGGTTGCCCAACGATGAGGGACGTCGACCAGGGAACTGACCGCAACCGAGTTGCTACCGCCAAAGTCTGTAGCGTGAGCAGCCACGAACGGACTCGGTCCGCCCTTGACACGAGGGTGCACGTTCGAAGCGAATATAAGGCGGGGCTCTCTGCCCGGGGAACGGGGGGAGCGGGGCGAGGTAACTTCCGCACGCCCCCCCGGGGCGCGACTGGATGAACGTGTTCCCCACTGTAATATCGCTCAATCATTGTTAGACAGCAAGCGTCCAACGGGTCCGAGAGCGTGAGTCCGCATGATGGGTGGACTAAGGTTCCTAGACACTGTCGCGAGCTTGTGGGTAACTCGAAGACTCGGCTAAGAGACATGTGGAGACACACCCCCGCACATTTCTCATCTATCTTAGAACACAGTTGTGTGCCAAACTAGTATTTCTACAACGCAGGTGGCTATGAACGTGCAAGGCAGACAAAGGCTCAGCCCGTCGTCTTGGTTACTTTACACTCACGTGGCATCAAGATAATCCCTGCCTAACCGTAATAGCCGGGCCGAAAGCTAGATCGCACATTCGTTATGTACGGTGCTGCAAAGGGCAAGCTAGCACGATCTCCCGTACTCACCTAGTGCCTCAGTACCCCCAACAGTCCCACGATGAAATGTAATACATAATTATAAACAACCTTCGCACCCCCGCACCTGTTGAGAACGAGCCCTACCGTTAAGGCGAGGTCGCCTAGTTCGTAAAAAAGGCGAGTTGAAGCCAGAAGCTCCATAGTCCTACGCCCTACAAACTTATCAAGTCTACACCAGAAACTAGTCAAACGCCCCATCCCGTTATGTCTCTACCCCTCTGTTAACACACCGTCCCTGACGTCAATAGTATATTCTACGCGAGGACCCACACGCGCGAGATCCCAAGGAGGCCACGAATGATAAGAGGGTTTTATCAGGGCTCGTAACGCTCGGACGTCAAGCATCCCGGTTTCACGGCAGTAGGCCACGCGCACACTATACCAAGGCGCACCGACATACGGGCTGCCATCATCCGTGGAAACCGAATCCACTTTTACCGAATAAGTACTCTAGGAAAGTGGGCTATCCCGTGGTCGCTCTTTTGTTTGCGGGTTATCTGAATATTGTTGCAAGTAGTGTTGGCTCTTATTTACGTGCTGTGTTGTGGCTGATGCTGATGGTGATTGTGGTGTGTGTTTGTGTGTCGATGTGTGTTTTGGTGTGAACTAGTATGTAGTTAAAGGTTGCTGCAGTAAAACTATGTTAGTTGGACTTTGCATGGAGCTGGCGCTCGCTGCAGGCGAAGCTTTCGACATCAAGCGGCCTGTCGATAGGGCTTACTCCCCAAACAGCATTCTAAGAACCTTTGTATAAGATCAAGTGTAAAAGTAGCGTTCTTATAAGTTTAGGATATGGCGGGTGAGGGGAATTTAACAGCTGCGCAAAGAAGCGCTGAAATAAATCGGTTTAATCATAAAAGTTTGCCAGATATTTTGGGATAACACGCATGGGTGGCGACAAAGTTAACAAACTTGAGTGGAAACCATGGAAAACAACCGAATGTTATGCATGACCACACTGTTTGATAAGGGGAGGATGTATGGAGGCAGCTATATTGGAAGACGTTTGGACGGTAGAATGGAGACACGTGTGGAGGCTGCTATGGAGACTTATTTAATTTGGATAGTGCTCGTATGTGGCAGTCCAAAAAGTTTTCAAACCAGAGGAGCAGGTAGTTGTCCCTCAGAAAATGGATATAGATTGATGGCGTATGTGGCAGTCCAAAAATTTTTCAAAACCAGAGGAGCGTAGGGGCCTCCAGTTAAATGGATAGATTGAGTGCCTGGATGTGGCAGTCACCAAAAAGTTTCACAACAGAGAGGCAGGTAGGGTCCCATCAGAAAAATGAATAGATTGAGTCCTGTATGTGGGCAGTCCCCAAAAATGTTTGAAACCAGAGGCGCAGTGTAGGTGGCCCTCCATAAAATGGAATAGATTGAGTGCCGTGTAGGTGGCAGTCCAAAAAGTTTCAAACCAGAGAGCAGGTAGGTGTACCTCAGAAAAATGGAATGATTGGTGTGTATGTGGCGTCCCACAAAAATTTCAAACCAGAGGAGAGGTAGGTGGCCCTCCAGTAAAATGGATAGATTGAGTGCTGGTATGTGGCAGTCCCAAAAATTTTTTAAAAAGAGGACTGGGTAGGTGGCCTCTCAAGAAACATGGAATAGATTGAGTGCCTGTATGTGGCACTCACAAAAATGTTTCAAAACAGCAGGACCCGGGTCGTGGCCCTCCAGAACATTAAATGCATATAAGTATATAGCGAGAGCCAGTGGGGCCCTGTGCAAAAAAAATAGCCAGTTTCCATTGCTTACTGTACAAAGAGGAGGAGAAGGAGGAAAATGAGGGGAGGGAGCGTGGATCAAATTATTCAGGATGAGCTTCCTTTCACCTGGTGGAGATTGGAAAATTTCTGAGAAATCCAGCCTGTATCAGTTTTAATAAGCGTCTTTTTCAAGCCTGTCAGCGCTGTCAGTCGACAGGCGTGTACGAGTTATTCTGTGATGCGCCACCAGCTGCACTGGAAAAACCCGCTCGCGAAAACAAGACGCTAGCGCCGGGCAGGCAAGAACATCCAAGGCGACGCGCACAGTTCGTGCCACATGTCCAGCTTTGAAACCCAGTAGTTGTAGGGAGCTGTGTGATCATTTAGGACGATGGTTGCGCAAGCTAGTACTCCCTACACCATCTTTCTGTAAGATCAGCCTACTCTTGCCGAGACTTGGGGTACAGTGACAGTGTCTTGCTGGGGTGACATAAAGATGGCAAAAGCCTTGAAAGCGTTACTTGCCAGTGCTGGACAAGCTGCCATGCTCGCCTACTCCCCCGCTACTTGTCCGAGAACTACGCACTCTCCACTAGCGCTGTCAGAAGGGAAATACGTGTTCAGCTGTGCACCGGCCTGACTGGTATTCATGCATTCTCACACTCCTTTCTCTGCAGGGTGAAGAGTGGAAAGATTTTGCTTTGTAACGTGGGTCCAGGAGAGTGAACACCCAGTAATCGTGCTGGAATAAATTCTTTGAACGCGAGGGTCACGGGATAGGCAGCCTAGCATGAAATCGCCATATGCGACCGAGTACCAACGCGTAAGAATTCACTCCCTCACTGGGCCGGACTGTTCCTTCCTCCTCTCCAACTCCTCCCACAATCCTCTTCTTTGCCCATACACGCTGACAGTGAGGACTCAAACAATGGTACCCCTTTTGTGTCTCGCACAACATTATCTCTCATCGCTCCTCATCCTCTCCACCTCAACCATCCTCCGATATGCGATGAGAAACAGACCTGAGGTTGCTTGGCTATCAACAAGGGAATCTTCTTACACCCGTTCTTGTGACGAGCGCAAAGGGCTTTTTTCGACTTCCTGCTGATCAGAGAGTTTTTCAACAGGCCAAGCAGCGGGAGTGAGGCTGATGATGGCGGCATGCCACTGACCATGTGTTGACTCCTCAAAGTACTCAGCAACACCTGACAGATATCAGACATCCAGTCCACGCCTCTTGTAGACTTGGGGAAGCATGAGACCTGACATGACCCAATTCTGGTGGATGGAAGTGACTCTGGCAGTCCTACAATAGCTCTGCGGCTGCTGGTAAACTTGGATAACATGGTCCGTGTTGAATTCCACCTGTGGGCACAGTCGCACAACAGTCGGTGAGCGGGCAGTTGGAGGCGCGCGATGCGCTCCCTGACGAGTGGCGCATCTGGGCTGGACTTCATGAAAGTGCGCACAGATGCGGAGCGAACTTCGTGAGCAATCCAGATAGATGGGGGTTTCTTGAGAAACGCTGAACTATCAGATTTAACACATGGGCCAGGCATCGGCACATGTGTCAGTCTGCGAGTTGCAGAGCGCCACCAGGTACGGCGTTGCCACACACAACACTGCCTGTGCTTCAGGTCAGCGTGCAGCCACAGATTCAGTCTGCCGCCGTGATGCCCTGTAAATAGCTCTTGGGCGGTGTGCCTTTTGTGCTAGGCTCAGCAGTTTGAGCACGCCTGCTGTCGCTTAGCGACGCATGCTGCTGTGCTAGAGCTACCGACGATGGCGCATGCCACGGATGGTAGTTCGGAGAGGAGGGGGAGGAGGGGGGAGGAGGAGGAGGCATAGTGCGACTGCTGAAACACGTGGACCGAGTGTGGCCCCGCAATCCTCGGCGTCGGCAGTCATATGACCAGCCCCAGGAGTCAGATCCGGTCCCACCCCACCAAGTTAAACCCAATGTGCCGTCAGCGATATAAGTGGCCCTGCCCGAGCAGACTCGGCCACGTGTCCGTGGTCAGGTGGACCTGTCAGAAACGGCGTGGTCCAGGGCACGGTGATGTTGTCTGACACAGCTGGTGCAGGGCTTGGGGGACGGCAATCGGGAAAACGTAGTGGCAGGCTGGGGACCGAAATACCGAGGGGGCGGCCGACGCTGAGTGCGAAAGGCCCCTCGGTCTATACTAGCCTATAGGGGCAGCATCTCAGGCTAAGCAATCTGGAGTGTGCACATTAAGGGCTTGGGTGTTGCGGGTGGTGACTACTATTTGCGTTTCGCTCCAGCGTTGGGGTATGGAGAGCTGACCGATGGTGGATGATGTGGAGATCGTGGAGGCGACGATGGGGTTTTTTGTGCAGGGTCCTGGGCCAGGGGCGTGACTAGCAGCTGACAACAGGGGAAGGAGCAGTGGGGTGCACGGCCGGAGGTGAACGGGCTTGTTGCCACGAGTGGGGGTTAGCATTCATATGCCTGCGCATACTGGTGGTAGTTAAGCTAGTGTGGTGGAACCCCTGCTGAGCAGGGTTGGCAATGTTGCAACAACCACAGTCCGTCGGTCATCCGGTGTTTCCTTAAAGAACCTCCGACTTCTGAAGATCTAGCCCTCGCGCAAGAAAGAGCCTCACCAAGGGAGGAGCTTCACTAGTTGACACATTTGGCGCTGATGCACCAGCTCTCGGCCCTGCCTTCCGTCTGGCTCCACACTGCTCTTCCAAACCTGTTCTGGTCGAGGACTCTCCTCCGTCTAAGAAGCACTGTGTTCACCCGGCTCTCACCAGCTGGGTCTGTCACCTCTATCATCCTCCGATCCGCTCAGTGCTCCCCCCTCGGACTTCCTGCCCTGACAACAATTCCCACTGTTGACAACCGGCTCCTATCGTCGGACACTCTTTACACACTTCCACTACGTCAAGAAGGGTCATCATCAACCCACAGACTGTGACTGGTGGAAAACTGGCATCGGAAAAATTGCTCGCAGCCACCCGGACAGTGGGTTGTGACTGTGGGAAGGTCAGAAAACAGTTCCTCAGAGTATGCGGTCCAATGCACAAATTTTCTGGGAGGGGGCAGACTGGGGGAGGAGGAGGCTGGGGAGCAGGAGTGGAGGGAGTGCGATTTCGGGTGACATGGGTGGACTGCGTGGAAGGAAGACGTGGACAAATGCTCGAAGCATTGTCAGCAATCCACGACATCACTGTTCGCAATGTCTGGCTCAACAGTGCCTCTAACACGAAGTCCCAGTAACTTCAGACATGAACCTAGGAGTGTAGCTCTGCGGCGTTCCACTGCTCCCTATAAGCAGGGGTGTCTTCACCGCCGCCAGGACACGGCCTCTGCCCGCAGTAGTGGAAGCCCACGTCCCCGCCCTCGTCCTTACCCCTAGCCCTCGGGTTATAAAACTTTTTTAAAATGAGAGTTATAACTTTAATTTTTTTTAACTTTTTTTTGTGTTTTTTGTTTTTTTTGTGTTTTTTGTTTTTTTGTTGTTTTGTTTTTCTTTGTGTTTTTGAGTTTTTAAAACCAAACGATGCTATCCTTGCTATGGACTATTTTCTAGCCAGTATGAAAGCACACCACTATGCCAGATGAGATGACACTGAGTTATTAAACAAAATAAACGTAAAATAAAAAAGGACAAATGGCAGATGTGCCTAATGAAATCCAACCCTACAAAATTTCCCCTTCGGTCTTTGCTATGGATATGTGCGTCACTAAGCGCAAACACAGCGTCGCGTCTCACTACAAATTGCTCAGATTGGCTAGTACATGCACTGCAGCAAGTACAGCCACCAGCAGATCAACCAGAAATCAAATATATAGAACGCTACGGTAGGCGTAAAGTAACTGTTTGGATTCTCCTATGGCTATTTCTAGCCAAGTATCAAAGCACACTACTATGCCAATGAGATGACCTGAGTGTAGTGCAAAATAATCCAACCCCTACAAAATTTTCCCACTTCGGTCTCTGCTATGGATATGGCGTCACTAAGCGCAAAAAACAGCGGTCGCAAGTCTCACACAAATTGCTCAGAATTGGTAGTACATGCACTGCAGCAAGTACAGCCACCAGCAAATCAACCAGAAACAAATTATTAGAACGCTACGTGTAGGCGTAAGTAAGCTGTTTGGATTCTCCTATGGGCATTTTCTAGCAGTATCAAAGCACATACAGCCAGATGAGATGACACTGAGTTAGTGCCTAATTGAAATCCAACCCTATCCTAAAATTTCCACTCGGTCTTTGCTATGGTATGTGCGTCACTAAGTGCAGAAACAGCGGTCGACAAGTCTCACTACAAATTGCTCAGAATGGCCTAGTACATGCACGCGAAAGTACAGCACCAGCAGATCAACCAGAAAATAAACAATAGAACGCTACTGTAGGTAGTAAGCGTTGGATCTCCTATGGGCTATTTTCTAGGCCAAGTATCAAAGCACACTACTATGCCAGAGGA
The DNA here is from genome assembly GCA_019512145.1 of Engystomops pustulosus. Lineage (NCBI taxonomy): Eukaryota > Metazoa > Chordata > Amphibia > Anura > Leptodactylidae > Engystomops > Engystomops pustulosus. The sequence goes on along the minus strand of CM033650.1, from coordinate 7,945,210 downwards.
ATGGACACTGAGTTATTAAACAAAATAACGTAAAAAACAAAAAAGTTATGGCAGACTGTGCCTAATTGAAATTAAACCCCTACTAATTTTCCCCATTCGGTTTTGCTGGATATGTGCGTCACTAAGCGCAAACACAGCAGGTCGCAAGTCTCACTACAAATGCTCACAAAATGGTACTAGATGCAAATAAAAAAAAAAAAGTAGAACGTTATTGTAGCCCTAAGAAGGGCTGTTGGTTTTGGGAGAATCACTCCCTGCCTAACAGTAAGTAATAGAACACCCTAACGCTTTCCCTGACCAGCAAGCGTCTCTCCCTAGCGGCATCCAGACACAGAATGATGCTGCGCAGCGGCGGGCAGCGGTAGTCTATCCCAGGTCACATGATCTGGCCAGCCAACCACTGCTATCGCGTAGGGTACCACGTCATGCTGGGTGGAGTGCAGGTTCTGCTGTTGATGGGCTCTGTTTCTGGCCGCAAAAAAGCAAAAGGCGGGAGCTGCATTTTCGAGCGGGCGAAGTATTCGTCCGAGCAACGAGCAGTTTCGAGTACGCTATATGCTTGAGACCGAGCATCAAGCTCGGACGAGCATGTTCGCTCATCTCTAATAATAATGCATGCGATTCTAGTAGATCCTATATAAGAGTTTATTTGTTTTTATATTTTATTTTTAATTGATTTGCACATTGACTTACTTACTGACATTGATCATTTCCTCCATTAGGACTCACATTCACGGTCTCTACTGAGTATATTGTGACTTCGGAATGTATTTGTAAGTCCAAAAAAAGTGGAGAACAAACAATCTCAAAGCAAAAATTACCCCGGACTGACATACGCTTTCTAAACGGATCGAATGAAATGAAATGAAACAAGTAATATAAGTCCTGCAAAAAACAAGCCCACATTCAGCTCCAACAACAGAACATGTTATGATTTACAGAAAGAATAGAATGCACAATGATATATTATTAAGTAAATGCATTTCCATTGTATCCAAGCAGTGATTGTGTTGTGTATCATTATATACCATCATATATTTAATCAATTATTTATAAAGATAATTCTCAACTAGCACACGATTGTTAGAAAGGCTGCCATGGAAATATACAAATGAAACTACAAAAAAACAATCCCTCATACATCAACGTCAGAAGGAAATTAAAAAAAAATAAAAAAAAATAACTAAGATTCTGACTTTTAAAATTCAGAAATTAAAAAATATTCCGTAATATTAAACAATTATGATATTAATCATTTTGTCCTCAAAGCCAAAACTAGCAATGTCCTTAAAGGGGTTGTCTGTGTTAGATTGGGCAGTTATGGGTGTATGGTCTGAGCCTCTGTATAACAACAGACACTGGCGGTGATGCCAGCATCAATCGTGGGAGTTAACCAAAGGGGGCAGTTGAGCCAAAACCGGCCCTGAACTTCTAATGGAGTACTTTGAGGTTTGAGTCTGCTCAATACCACTGAAAACCAACATTTTGCATGATACGGATTCCTGTGGAAGGGGGGGCTTTGATATGCTTGCTCCCCTGTCTCTCCTCTGTAAATACAGGAGGAGCTGAGATGCATGTCTGTTCTGTCCTGTCTACAGTCTGCACTCATGTTCCCACAGTCTCCTACCCTTACATCGGCTGGTATCATCCACAAGCCAGCTCTGCACACCAACCCCTTCTATCTAGGCTGTGACAAAGCTACAGTTAGGTCTGTTAGAAAAGAAGGGGAGGAAGGAGGTTCAACACAGCAGTCTGATACACAGGTGAAAACTTTTTAGTTGTGTACCGTACTGTGTCATCTCTGTCCTCCTGCATGTCAGCAGCTGCTTTTTTATCATTCTCTGTACTCCCCATCCCTGTATGTGCATATGCATGTGCAATAATATGTGTATAGATCATTGTAATGCATGTAAGTATGTATGTGAGTATGTAATAGACTGACATTGAAATTCTGTGTCCTGATTGGCTGGTCTGCTAGTGCATGTGTGGAGAGCTATGCAAGATGGGAAGTGATGGTAGCTTCTATGGCCTCAGTTCCCTTAGTTGATATCACAACCAGAGAGTGCCTGACCCAGGAGAATCTGGAAAGGATTTTGCAGACAGGACTGAAAGATATATCAGGCTGGATCTCCGACTAAGAGGAAGCCAGCGACATTACATATGTATAAATGGAATTGTTGTCAATGGCTCTTTCCAGTAGTGCTTTCCACTTTAAGGGCCCCTCATGAGATATTACTGTATGTCTGGGGGCCCCTATTGAATTCTATAGCACCACTCATAATGGCAAAGCATTGGTTCTATTGCTCCCTTCTTTGTCATTAATTCAAATTGCATCAGTGCCCTGAGGGTATCGGAGTGTGGCCCCTCTGAAGCCATAGGGTGGATTGTATTATACTCGTGATTACAATAAATTGGGAACCTTTAGATGGTCATCCAGTAATGGAAGGAAGGCTTCAGTCTACCAAACAGGAGCTACTCTCATCATGATAACCTCATGGCTTATAGATGGGGGTCCTAGGTCGGAGGACCTCCATACATTTTGACAAGACATGAGATAAGGTGGTTGCTTGGCTCCTTTCTGCAGGTTTTACTCTCCCTTTAATTTTTTTGGCTTCCCTGCAGAAGTTCTATATTTGTCGCAAAGATAATTAAATATTGTATTATAGGTTTTAATTTGCTATTGTGGCAGATTTAATTCTTCTTTTACAACAACTACAGTATCAAGCTCAAATAATCTCTTTTCTTTCAATTTTATTTTCTCACTACATAAGTTTTTGGTATTGGAGCGATTAGAAAATATAAAACGGCTTCCTCCTTCGTGGAGCCGATGTTCTAATCCTGGCGTATTACTAGAATTAGCGGCTAAGTCTCAATGCGGCATCTGTTATCTGTAATGGATTAATTTCACTGTTCAGGTGTTTGAAAGCTCCAGTTTGCTGATAAGGAACCTTCACAGAAAGAAAACAGAAAATAGAAATTAAATGAGAATTAGGAGGAATCGTCTTCTGTGTCTCTCACTGAGGAGGAGATTCTCGTGATAAGTGAAGGATATAGAAATAATCATTGTTATCATCATCTTCATCACCCTCATGATGTCCATTACTGACCTTCCCCACAGGTATCAGAGCTTATCCTATTAATAGTTGGAGGGGTTGGCCTCATATGCGTTATGAGACCCTAATAGGGTGACCCATATTATACCTACCCTACTGAAGTTTGCCAGGAGTCGTGGGTCACCTGATCCCTAGGCAGAAGGTCTAGGGACCATGTATAATGTAGGGGGCAGGGCGGCAGTTACTGTCTGTACACGTCCTCTGTCATAACCGCTCCGTGGTTGGGAGTGTGGATGTCAGTTACTGTTGGACTGCCCCCTTTATCTACCGGAAAACAGTAGCACTCGGTGCGTTGCAGGAAGTCCTGCTGTCCGGGATCATGTGACCCGTGGCTCTTGGACTCTCCAGGCAAATTTTATCAGGATAGCTATAATATGGGTCAACCTGATTAGGGTGTTATCCATTTTCCTTTTTGGGAAAGCAGTATAGCCGGTGTCCAAAAATGGTGTCATCCACCACTACAACCTATTCCTATCTTAATCTCTGTATTGTGCTTCTGTAGTTATACTAGTAATACTAGTAAAAAAAATCCTGTTCTTACAGCCGTTATCACTAATATGATTGTTTATAGTTTTGTTTATTGTAATGAATTTATTGTAATGATAGGTTAGTAGGTTAGTAACAGTAAAACGTGTAGCCATAGTATTTTATCAGTTATAATTTCGATTTTAATAATTAAACTATACATTGTCAAAATATTAATTTTGAGTAGATTTTTATGTTTCTGTAACATCTGTGCCCATTAAGGCTCCAGCGCTATCCTCTTTCCATGAAGTATGGCAAAGGATGCTTTGTTGACTCTGATTTTATCCTTGGGTAGTATTCTGTCCTACATTAGTCTGAACACTGCCATGTTTCACTCCTAGCTGTCATAATTGAATTCCACCACGCCTGTCTGTCTCCTGTTGATTAAGCTAATTAAGCTAATGGTTAAGCTAATGTGATGCTTTCTCCATTCACATTCCTCTCCTGCTGGTCTGTTTTATGTTTGTGTTAGATGTGTCGGAGGTAGGGTTGTGTGGTCCAATAATGTCTAGACCAGGACTCATTTGTCTTTTTTTAACCTATATTGTACAACCTTCCTCATATGCCTGTTTTTGTCTCTGTGATTTCACTTTGATGTATGCAAGGAACATTGCTCAGTAGCCGCCTACCATTCAGGAAAGGATCAGCAAGTAGGTAGGGACAGCTGGGTGGGTTTACTTAGCAATATAACAATAGTTTTACTACTACTAATGATACATTTATTAATATTATTAATAATAAATATATAAATTATAAAAAAAATATTATTTAATAAATAAAATAAACTATTCCTGTAATTTTATTTAAAGTCACAGCATTGTTAATTTTTTATTCTGTAAAATTTTTTTCATCAGTAAACTACAATATTACCGATTAATGTGATTTTGTTATTTTGACTATTGAAGTAGTAAGATTAGTAAAATTGATGGTATTTCATGAGTAGTTTTTCATTATTTATACCATAATTATAATAATAATAATAATAATAATAACAGCAAATATTATAATTATAATAAAAATAATAGTAGTAATAAAAATAATCATAGTAATAATAATAATAATAGTAACACTAATAATCATATTATTAATAATATTATAATTATTATTGTTATTATTATTATTGTTATTTTTATTATTATTTTCTTGTAATGTTATATTTGTGTATTAGGAGTCACATTATTGGTAGTTTTCTTATTGTTAAACATGTTTCATCTTCCACCTCTTGTGACTATTATTATTGCACTTGTAGTAATATTATTTTATCTGTAGTGCATTTATTATTGAGCTCCACAGTCAGTGTTATTATCTTTTATATCGGCGCAGCGCTCGCCTTGTCTTCTGTCGCTCCACATTGTTCCTAGGAGAGAATACGAAATGCTGTGAGAATAATGTTCCACCAGTGAGCGGCTTAGCTTGGAATATTTCCTGCGTCATGTACGGAATTGATCTGTTTATTTCACTCCGGCAACTTGACTGCGGAACGTGATCTCCTTCCGAGGTGATTTATGAAATAATTGATTAACATTTGGAGTTTTCAACGGTTGATGTTATCAGATATCTCGCCCATTTCCTTGCACGGCGAATGGAAGTGACAACTTTTTAATCTTTTTTTTTTTTTTTTTCGGAGCAATAAACTGCTAAATGTTCAGTTGGTTTTTTGCTTCCGATCGTTTGACAGCAATGAAGGACGCGTTGAAGTCGGCTTAATTCTGCATTAGTCATATGGCCAAATGGGGCTCGGCACTTGTTTAAGGAGCGACTTGTGGGGGGAATGGAGGGTTTTACTACCCATAACACCTGACAGCTTCCTGATAAGTGCTCGCACAATACACATCATTCCGCGTAATCTCCGCCATGTCCATTATTGTGTCATTTGCTAAAAAGAATGCGAGTTTTGATGTAAGGTTTCCACGCGGTAAATTGCTGCAAAGGTTTTTATTGCAGTCATATTAGCTCCATATATTAGTAACATCTGTCACCAGGAAGGAATGATGGATGAAACATTCTGCCACCCAAAGAAATTGTCGGATTTGTGCGAGATTTAGACTGCGCAAAGAAACGGCCATTATTTATTATGAATTGTTACATCAGATGAATTATTTTGTAACATATAATATACAATCTACAGTAAAAGAACAAATTACTTTAAAGTGCAGCTGTCATGTTTTATGTATTATTCCTTTCCTATATTTTTATGTATGGTAACACATTATTCTTTTGTTCTCGAATCAGTAATTTGTGTGAACGCTTGAAAAAACTGAATATATCTGACAAAAAGAAATAAATCTGTAAATGAGGTGGAGAAAAGTCAAGAGTTTTCAGCTTCAGTTTGTTTCTCTGTATCGTTATGAAGGATTGGGGTGAGGAGCAGGAAGAAGACATCTGATTGGATCCAGCTTTGGAAGAGCCGCCCACTAGGTGCTCAACAAGAAACAAAGTATATATTTACTGAAAACCAGTTAATGTCACGGGTGTCCCTGGGATCCACGCATCGGATTTCAGGCCTCTCCATGATGGCACCCAGTCTCTAGCTAGCTCACCTTTCTGCGTTCCTGCTCCCGTCTCCGCTGGCTGTCGGCTGTCACGGGTGCCCCTGCGATCCACGTATCGGATCGCAGGCACACCCGCGCCCCTCTCCGTCGTGAGGCCCGGTCCCTAGCTAACTCACTTTTCCGCGTTCCTGCTCTCGTCTCAGCTGGCCTATTAGAAATCTTCCCCTGTGTATTCTGCTCTCCTGTTGTGACCCCGGACTTGAACCTGACCTTGCTCCTTCGCTGCCGGCCCTGACCTTCTGCTCGGTTCCCGTTTCTGCATCATTGCCGCCTACCTTGACTGTCTGCCTGTTCCTGACCACGAGACTGCCCAATGATTCTGAACCTCGACCTTGGCTGCCACCGTGGGGAAGATGCACCTGTGGAATGACCTGGTGGCACCACGCCACAGCAAGACCTTCCTGCTTTGCGGCAGGCTCCGGTGAAGACCGGGCGCCACGTAGATTCTGGTCCCAGGTGTCGGCTTGTGTCAACCCCGGCTTGGCTAACCCTAAGCCTTGACAGGTAAGATGCCTATAACACACTGCATCATGTTATCTCTAATATGTAAAAGTATATGCAACTTATCATGAAAAGGGATTTACAGTAAAAATCATAAGATAATTATATAAAAAAGTTTTGATGTAATTGAAAATGTTGACATCTTACATTTATCAACTCCTGTGTCATAGGACAGTCCCCTCTCACACTTCTCTTGAGATGATATGACAAGTTTGATATTCTTTCACTTATAGGATTTGAACTCTTGGCTAAGCAATAAGTTCACCCGTTACTAGACTGGAGCTACTTATAGATGGAGATTTATCTATATAGAAGTTTATATAGAGATATGGAGATCCATCAATAAATTTCCACACAACACGCGTTGATCCCTTGACACCAAGAATCCTGAGTACGTTTCTATTATTGTACCTGAAATGCAGTGTTATGACTTTAGCCAGAACTTCGGGTTTGTTTTACTAACCCATCTCCAGAAAAGAAATAGATGTGATCGGTGCTGTCACCAATTGTGGGTGTTAACTAGAGATGAGCGAACACTAAAATGCTCGGGTACTCGTTATTCGAGACGAACTTTTCCCGATGCTCGAGTGCTCGTCTCGAATAACCGAAACCCCATTGGAAAGTCAATGGAGGACGCGAGCATTTTTCAAGGGACCAAGGCTTGACCAGGGAAGCTTGCAAACCCTCGGGAACCTCAGAAAGGATGGAACACCACGGAAATGGACGGAAAAAACAGCAGGGGCAGCATGCATGGATTGCCTTTGAGGCTGCATAATCGACACCATTATGCCAAATATGGGCAACAGCGATGCCTGAAGGAGTGACAGAATGAAGTAGAAGCATCTAAAACTCCAATAATTGACCCTGAACTATGGTGGACGGCATGCAGATAGGCAGCGGCACGAGGCTAGATAGTGTCATGTGGACATAACCCTAAATGGAACTAGGCTGTTCAAACCAATGGAGTGGCAGAGGGAGAACAAAGGAGTGAGCAGAAGACGCCTCAATAATATCGGTACATGATAAAAGTTTTACCAGTTATATTTTGTGGAGTACACAGCAGGGTGTGGCGACCAAAGTTAAAGGGAGCCTGAAAACAACCCAAAATTCTGCCTGACACGCTCGTTTGATAAGGGGAATGTATGCTACAGTTCATGCCAGTCGCTGCACTGGCGCCATCTCCTTTCGAATACATGTTAAAATAATATGAACCCTCATCCATAAGCTTGTAGTAATGCGGCACCCACTACCCTCTCCTCTCTTGATCTCAGTTATCGCCCAACCGCGCTTTGATCCCAGTTATCTTGAGTAACCTCTACCCTGAGGTGTCGGGACCTCCCACTCCGTCTCCAAGACTTCTCTAGAGCTGCACCAATTCGATGAATGCTCTGCGCCCGGAATCTATTCAGACAATACCGACCTCCAAGTTTCAACGTGCTTATACAACCCATTTCTTTAGGCAACTATACACTCATTAACTGCATGAGTTTTAACTCCTACTACTAACCCGTCCTGGTGTAGTCCTCCATCTGTATCCAGCAACACAACAGGCACCAACTTCTCTGCAGTTACCATTCACCTGGACCTGTGGTAATCAGATGACGGTCAGAGTGGTTCAAGCGACACAATTCATTTATTATTTTTTTCTGATTCCCTAAGAAGAATGCTTACCATTAAAATTTCTTTCCTACTCGTGATACCCCATCATTATCATAAACCGTAAGATCTGGAGCAGGGACCTCACTCCTGTTGTTCCATACAATGTTTGCTTGTTACTTTACATTGTACTTTGTTTCCGATGATTTGTAAAGCGATACAGATATGATGACGCTATATAAATAAAGATTATTATATATGGAGCAGGTGAACTAAGTAGATTAAAGGTGCTGCAGCTAGTTTGTTGGATCTTGGGATGGAGTGGCGCCGCTCAGCCAGGCGGCTTTCGCCATCCAAGCCCTGTCTCTAGGCTACTCCCCCAAACAGGCACTTCTAAGAAACTTTTGTATAGAATCAGTGTGAGTAGCGTTCTTATAGTAGGCGATATGCGGGTGAGGGGGAATGTAAACAGATTGCGCAAGAAGCGCTGAAATAATATCCCTAAATGTAAAAGTTGCAATTATATTTTGTGGATTACACAGCAGGGTGGCGAGCAAAGTTAACAACTTTGATGTGAATGCCTGTAATAGGCTCTTGCGGCGGTGTGCCCTTTATCGCCTAGGCTCAGCAGTTTCAGCACACGCCTGCTGTCGCTAGCGACGTCACTGCTGCTGTGCTAGAGCTACCGACCTGATGCGCCATGCCCACGGGTGGTAATTCGCGGAGAGGAGGGTGATGAGGGGTGGGAGGAGGTATAGTGGCCTTTGAGACCTGGACGCGCGGTAGTCGGCACCCGCAATTCTCTGCGTCGGCAGTATATGACCAGCCCAGGGTCAGACTCGGTCCACCTGCACCAGATTAGTGTAGTTATTGTTTCTATAAGTTTGGGTATATGGCGGGTGAGGGAAAGTAAACAGATGGCAAGAAGCGATTGAGGCGTGGCTGGCGCTCCGCTGCCATGCGAGCTTTCGCCAACCAAGCCCCTGTCCTAGGCACCCCCAAACACGATTTAAGTAACCTTTTGTATATCGATCATGTAGTGCGTTTCTTTATAAGTTAGGATTGCCTGGTGATGGGAAGTAAACAGATGCGCAAGAAGCGCTGAAAATAATATCCCTAATGTGTAAAATGTCAGTAATTTTGTGGATAACACAGCAGGGTGGCGACCAAAAGTAACAACTGATGTGGAATCCATCAAAACCACCTAATTTCTACCTGACACACTCGTGTTGATAAAGGGACGATGGGTATGGAGGCAGCTTATGGACGACTTTTTGGAGGGGTAGCAATGGAGACAAGTGGGAGGCTGCTAAGGTGGAGACAATTTAATTTGGATAGTGCCTGTATGTGCAGTCCCAAAATTTTTCAAACCAGACCAGGAGCAGGTAAGGTGGCCCTCCGATAAATGGAAATAGAGACTTTGAGTGCCTGTATGTGGCAGTCCCAAAAATTTTTTAAACAGAGGACCGGGTAGGTTGGCCCTCCAGAAAATGGAATAGATTGAGTGACTGTAGTTGGCACTCACAAAATGTTTCAAAAGAGGACCAGGTCGAGTGCCCTCCAGAAAATTAAAGTGCATGAAGTACTATAGCAGAGCCAGGTGGCCCTGTCAACAAATAGCCATTTTCCTCGTGCTTACTGACAAAGAGGAGGAGAAGGAGGAAAATGAGGAGGAGGAGGAGGGGATCATTATTCAGGTTAGTCTTTCCTTCAACCCTGGTGGAGGGATTGGAAATTCAGAGAAATCCACCTTTATTTCATTTTAATAAGCGTCAGCCTTCAGCGTCTGTCAGTCCGACAGGCGTGTACGCTTATCGGTGATGATGCCCACCAGCTTGCATGAAAACCCCGCTGCGTACAAGACGCTAGCGGCAGGGCAGGCGAGAACCTCCAGGCGTACACGCCAGTTCGAGTGGCCACATGTCCAGCTGTTGAAACCCAGGTAGTTTGTAGTGAGCTGTGTGTCATTTAGGACGATGTGTATGGCAGCACGTACTCCCTCACCATCTTTCTGTGAAAGATCCAGCCCTACTCTATGCCGAGACTGGGGGACAGGGACGTGCCGTATGTGGGTGACATAAAGCTGGCCAAAAGCTCTGTAAACGTACCCTGCCAGTGCTGGAAAGTGCCTGCTCGTCCTACTCTCCCTCGCTACTTGTCCCGCATAACTACCACCTCTGCCGCTAGGCTCTTGTCAGAAGGGGAAATACTGTTTCAGCTTGTGCAACCAGGGCTGGCTGGATTCATGCCATTCCACACTCCTTTCCTCTGCAGGGAGAGATGGCAAGATTTTGCTTGTACCGTGGGCCAGGAAGATTGGGACACCCAGTCAATCGGTTGCTGGAATAATCTTTGAACGCGACGGTATCGGGATAGGCAGCCTAGCATGAAATATGCCATATGCGCTCAGGTAGTACCAACGCGTAAGAATTCATCCCTCCATCTGCGACTGTCCATTTCTCCTCCTCCAAACTCTCCCACCTCCTCTTTTCTGGCCCATACACGCTCTTAACATGGGACTCAACACTGATGTCCCCTCTTGTGTCTCGCCAACCATTCTCATCCTCTTCTCCTCATCCTCCTCCCGCAGCACCCCTCCTCCGATATGCGCTGAGAAAACAGACCTCAGGGTGCTTTGGCTTATCAACAGGGAATATTTTCACCCTTCTTTGTGACGAAGCGCAAAGCTTCCGACTTCCTGCTGACCAGAGAGGTTTTCACAGGCCAAGCAGGCGGGATGGTGAGCTGATGATGCGGCATCGCCAACTGACCATCTGTGTTTGATCCTCAAAGTTACTCAAGCAACTGACAATATCAGACATCCACGTTCCACTCCTCATTGTAATTGAGGAAGCTGACTGACCTGACCTACCAGTTCTGGTGAAGTTGCCATCTGGCAGTCTACAAGCGCTCTGCGCGCTAGGTAAACTCTGGAATAACATGTCATTTGATCCACCCTCGTGACAGTCGACAACAGTCGGAGCCGGCAGTTGGAGGCGCGCTGCGCTGCCCTGAGAGTGGCAGCATCTGGGCTGTGACTCCGAAATGCGCACAGATGCGGGCACCTTCGTGAGCAAATCAACAGATTGGGGTATGTCTGGAAACGCTGCACTTCAGAGTTTCAACACATGGGCAGGCATGGCACAGTGTTGTCAGTCTGCCGAGTTGCAGGGCCCCCAGTGTTACTGGGCCGTGTCACCACACCATTCCGTTGAGGTTCAGCGGTTCAGCCACGATTACAGTCTGGCGCGGTGATGCCCTATTGTAATAGCTGTTTTGTTTGGGCGGTGTGCTTTTGGTGCCTAGGAACAGCAGAGTTTGAGCACCGCCGCTGTACGCTTAGCGACGGCACTGGCTGCTGGTTCTAGAGTACCCGACTGATGCGCCGTGACCACACGGATGGTAGATTCGGAGTGAGTTGGGGAGGGTGGGAGGAGAGTGAGCATATAGGCCTGAAACACCTGACCGAGGGGAGCCCCAATCCTCGGCGCGCAGTATAGGATAGGCCCCAGGGTCAGTCTCGGTCCAGCCTCCACCAAGTTAACCCAATGTGCCGTCAGCGATATAATTGCTGCCCCCTCCCGGCAGCCACTCGTCCACGGTACGCTGTCAGGTGAACCTTGTCAGAAACGCGTTGTCAGGGCACGATGTTTGTTGACAGGTGCTGGTTTGCAGGGCTGTGACGGCACCATCGGAGAAAGTAGTTGGACGGCGGGGGACCCGGAATACCGAGGGGCGGCGCGCCGCATGAGGTGCGAAAGGCCTCGGTTCTCTACTAGCTTATAGGGGCAGCATCTCCAGGCTAAGAGATCTGGAGATGTGCACATTTAAGGCTTGGGCGTGCGGAGTGGTTGCACTATATTGCGTTTTCGCTCCAGCTTCTGGGGTATGGATAGCTGAACGCGGTGGATGCTGTGGAGGATCGTGATCGACGATGGGGTTTTTGTGGGGCAGGTCCCTGGGCAGGGGGCTGCTACAGCACTGACAAGGGGAAGGAGCAGTGGTGTCACGGCCGGAGGTGCAACGGGTTGTTGCCACTGATGGGGTGCTAGTCATTCATATGCACTGCGCTATATGGTGGAGTTAAGCTAGTGGTGGAACCCCGTGCTGAGCCTGGTTGGCAACATGTTGCACAGCCACAGTCCGTCGGGTCATCGGTGTTTCTTAAGAAAACCTCCACACTTCTGAAAGATCTAGCCCTCGCCGCAAGAAGCCCTCACCACGGAGCTTCACTAGTTGACAGTGGCGCTGAGCACCCTCTGGCCCCGCGCCTCGTCTGGCCCCAACCACCTGCGACTCTGTCCAACTGTTCAGGTCGAGGACTCTCCTCGTATCAGAAGCAGTGGTTTCACCCGGCTCTCAACCAGCTTGGAGGCTGTCACCTATCATCTCCTATCCCGATCAGTCTGCTCCCCCCTCGACTTCCTGCCCTGACACAATCCTCCACTGTCTACAACCGTGGTCTCTCATCGTGGACACCCTCTTTACACACTTCCACGACGTCAAGAGTCACATCACCAACAGAGACTGTGGACTGGTGGGAAAATCCTGGCATCGGAAAATTGCTCAGGCAGCAACCGGACAAGTGGTTTGTACTGTGGGAAGGTTCCCAGAAAACAGTCCTCAGAGTATGCGGTTCAAATGGCAAATTTTCTGGAGGGGGGCAGAAGGGCGGGGGAGGACTGCTGTGCAGTGATGTGAGGAGTGGGATGTCGGTTGACATGGGTGGACTGAGGGAAGACTGACTGGTGGTGGACAAATTGCTCGAAAGCATTGTCAGCATCCCGACATCACCTGTTTCGCACTGTTCTGGCCTCACAGTGCTCTACCACGAGTCCCAGTAACTTCAGCACTGATACTAGGGAGTGTAGCTCTGCGGCGTTCCCCCGATCCATCATCAGCAGGGTGGTGTCTCCACCCGCCCGAGGACCACGGCCTCTGACCCCTGCAGAGTTTGGACGCCCACGTGGGCCCGCCCTCGTCCTCTACCCTAGCCCTGGGTTCAACATTTTTAAATGAGAGTTATAACTTTTTTTTTTTTTTTACTTTTTTTTTTTTTTTTGTGTGTTTTTTGTGTTTTTTTGTTTTTTTTTGTGTTTTTGTTTTTTTGAGTTTTTTAGAACCAAACAATCCTATATTTGCTATGGCGATTTTGCCAAGTATCAAGGAGAAGCACATACATGCCAATGAGATGACACTGAGTTTATTGCTAATATAAATCCAACCCCTACGAATTTGTCCACTTCAGCCTTTGCTATGGAATATGTGTGCGCACTACGCAGAACACAGCGGTCGCAAGTTTCACTACAAATTGCTCAGAATTGGCAAGTCTGCACTGGCAAGAACTACAGCCACAGGCAGATCAACCGAGCAATCAAATATATCGAAAGCTACTGTGGCTTCAATAACTATTTGTATTCTCCTATGCTAGTTTTCGAGCCAAGTATCAAAGGAAGCACACACTATGCCAGATGATAATGACACGGATTATTGCCTAATAGAAATCCAACCCCTACTGAAATTTCCTCCCGAAACTTCACCTTTGCTATGGGAATTGCCGCCACTAAGCGCAGAACACAGCGTCGCAAGTCCTCCTACCCATGCTCAGAGTGCAGGTCAATGCACTGCAGAACTACAGCCAACATCAATCCACCAGAAATCAAATAGATGAACGCTACTGTAGGCTTCAGAGCTATTTGTATTCTCCGATGCTATTTTCTACCGCCAAGGTATCAAGCAGCACACTACTATGCCATATATCGTGACAAACTGAGTAGTGACTAATAGAAATCCAACCCCTCCTCTGAATTTGCCCGACTTCGGCCTTTTGCTATGGAATGTCGCCACGAAGCGCATAACACCGCGGTCGCCAAGTCTCACTACAATTGCTTCAGAATTTGCACTTCCCTGCCCTCAGAAACTAAAGCCAAACCAGCCAATCAACCAGAAATCAAATCTATAGAACCAACTTAGGCTTCAAGAAGCTGTTTTTATTCTCCATGTGTCTATTGTTTCTAGTCCAGTATCAACAGGAAGCATCTTCCTGATCCAGGAGATAGACACTGAGTTATTGATGCCTAAGCTAGAAATCCACCCTACGAATTTTTCCCACTTCGGGTCTTTCGCTATGGATACTGGTGCCACTAAAAGCTATCACAACGGCCACGGTAAGCAAGTCCACACTCTATTCCTCCAACAATGTAACGAGCAGAATTAAATAAATAAAAAATAGAAACGTTAATTGTAGCCAGCCAGAGTTGTTGGGTTCGTTGTAGTAATCAATCCTGCCTAACAGTAAGGCTATTGGAGACATCCACGAGTTTCCTACCACAGCAGCTCCTCTCCCTAGGGCATCCAGAACAGAATGATCCGTAGCCAGTCAGCGAGCTCAGCGTCTATCTATCCGGGTCCCGTATCTTCCAGCCAACCACTGCTCTCGACGTGTAAGGTACCCCGTCATGCTTGGTGTAGTGCAGAGTCTCCTGGCTTGTTGATTGGCTCTGTGTTTCTGGCCGCCAAAAAGCAAAACGGCGGGAGCTGCCATTGTTCTCGAGCGGGCAAAGATATTGCGTCCGAGCACGGAGCAGTTTCGAGTACCCTAATCTCTGCTCGACCGAGCATCAAGCTCGGACGAGCATGTTCGCTCATCTCTAGTGTTAACTTATTTAAAGGACATCTACCACCAGAATCAAGGGTTGTAAACCCAGCACACTTACCTGCAGGTGTGTGCCTTGTTTAAACAAAAAAAGATTTTACAATTATGCAAATGAGCCTGACAGACTCTGGGCTTTGAGCTCCATAGCTGCTAATTGGGCCTGGAGATCTGAAGGCTCATTTGAATATTGTAATTTTTTTAATGTAAAAACAAGGGCATGAAGAGCTAAAGGAAGAGCAGATCCTACTAGAGGGGGCACATACCAGAAGGTAAGTGATGTTGGTTTACAATGCTTGATTTGGGGGGTAGACTTCTTCAATGCCGGCAGCATTTAAAGGGAAACGCCTAAAGTCAGTGCCAGTGTGGGGGTGAGTGTTCAGGTTCGGGTTTAGTCAAATTCAGTTGACCCTAAACTTGAACAGGTCCTTTCATCCCTACTCAAATTCCTTCTAAATCGTAACATACACATTTAGCTGTAATATTTATAGATTTCTCCGGATCAGAGTCCTTAGAGGAGAAAGGGTGGTGGTATCATTGCCCCCCCCCCCCCCATCTTTGTCTCCAATGTCTTTACATGGGACGGCTCAACCCCTTACCTGTCTCTTACCTATTCTGTAAAGGCAGTCAATTAGCTCCCTGCAGGTACAAAACAGAGAGATCTGTTGATTGTTTCAGACATAAAACCTGTTTTTGGAAATGGCACAGAAGTTGCGATTCATATCTGGCCTAGTAGATGGTGATTGTAGAGTCCCGGATAACCCCCTTAAAACACTTCATCCACATATGACTTGGGGCCTCAGCAATGTAAGATGATTATTTTTATTGGACGCTCTTAGTAATAAAAGGCTTATCCGAAGAAGATCCTTTAAGTCCTGCTCGGAGGAACTGACCAAGAGGCAGAAGTCTATTCCCTGAGCGATGTCACCCAATAGACCAATATTACTGTTAAATTAATTTTCGGTAATTTTCTCAATGGAAATTTCAACCTTCTCCTCTTTTACAGACGAACAAAGGAAATCAGTTCACTACTTTTTCTCCCAAGAGCTCGCAACTTAATTTTGGAAACTTTATGAGATGTAGACAAAGCAAACAAAGCGCACACAGGGAGCGTTCCCAATATACAGGTGAGTGTTTACCATGTATACAGCCGAACGTCAGCTATTCTATCGCTTACAGAAAGCGGGAAATGTTATTATTTATTCAAATATCAGGATAAAATTAGAAAGTTTTCATATAACCGGCATGGGGTCCTTTCAGAATGGAAACCTTTATGTTTACGCCGACAGCCGACTCACCGCTTATAGCAACCAACATGAAAATATGTCCTTTGTAATGAGCCGCTGGCACCTGGGAGATGAAATTACTGCGTAATTATGATCAACGCCAGAGGACGTCTATTGACACAAGCACGAAACTCAAACACATGCATTGAAACCCGTACATATTCACTCAGAATGTTCCGAGAGGGTTAGAACATTCAACACCAGAGACGTTTATTCATAGAAGAAACTTTGAGAGACGCCAAGACAACTGCGATGACAACTGGGAAAACATTCAGGATTTATGCTACCTGCATTCAGATTTAGAAATCCTTAAAGGGAGTTTATTCTGGAAAAACCTGGCCATCATGAATATGGAGGGGGTAGATATCTTCCTCCAACTCCTTGTTCCTGTGGCCAGGGCTCCGGTGTCCTGTTGACCACTGAAGCCATTACGGTAGACCAGCAACGCCAGGATTCTCCCATATTGTGTCATGTAACTTGTGACTCTCCATCCTAGCCGTAGGTGTCGTAGAGTGCGTGTGGCTGTAAAACTGGAAAATCCCTTTAACTTGCATCTGGTAACATGCTGCACCATGATGTCACACCGAAAAATCCATTGACCTTGATTGATCAAAGTCAATTTAGGGTTAACTGCAACAACTACGTAAAGGGATTATCCAGCAGTGTATCCACAAGTTTATTCAATAGCTTCTTCGAAATTCAATTTTTTTAAATAAAATTGATCTTGGGCCGGGATCACAAGCAGGTTCTTCCAACTACCTTGTAATGAAGGTCCAACATCGGGTCACGTGGTTTCCTTCTACCAATAGTAAACCTCTGTTCACTTGTGACTTTTCAGAATACCTTCACTCTTCCAATGTCCACACACAGTATGAAACGTGGCATCATGCCCTCTACTATTTCTCATGATTGGAAACCAAAGAGATGGTAAAATAGGAACATTATGGATGAACGATGGTCAATTATAAAAATCTCATGCTGGACTCATGGCAGTGGGATGCAATTGAGGATCGGGAGCCCCCTGGACAGATGGGTCTGTAGAATACATTATGTACCATTAGGATGTGATAGTATATCAAATAGATGGCACAATCTCAGGAGCTGTTTCTGTGCCACCAGTATTGGTTGCCAGTTGTAATACACGGCCAACATTCTGCTGTTATAGCCAGGGTTGGAGTTGTCTCTTATCACAGCAATTTACTCTTCATAGACCGACATCAATAAGCAGCTATGGACTTTAACAAAGGGAAGGGAGAGGTCTCTGTCCTCTCATCAGCACCCAATTGTGTCGATGGACCTAATGAAGGTCCCAGGTCTGCCATATTGAAACATTGACTGGCAAGAAAATTAAATAATTACATCAAAACTTGGGAGGTGACTTATCATGTTAGCTAAAATACCAGCATACAAGCCATGGCATAGTCACAACTCCTGATCCAGATCCAGGAATTATGACTATTTCTCACTCTACTCCACATCGGCAGGTCAGTGAAGGGGGTGGCCTGGGGTGTGGACATCTTGCACCTTTGCTGTAGCCTGCTCCAGGTCTGGGGTTTAGCACAATTCTACATCAGGCAGGACCTGTTTGGGTGCGATCACTTCACTTGATATGTTTGCTTTTGCTTAGGTTTCCTCTGGGTCCTCCTGTTTCCTCCCACACTCCAAAACATACTGGTAGGTTGATTAGATTGTGAGCCCCATTGGGGACAGAGACTGATCTGGCAAGCTCTGTGCAGCGCTCGGTAATCTGTGTGCACTATATAAATAAATAAATTATTATTATTATTGTTATTATATATTATTGATTTATGAAGAGCCTGGAACCTCTTGATCTATTCGGGGTGGGGCCAACATCAAGTACTGGCACACTTCATTAATCTGCCTCTTGGTCGCAGTTAACTTTGCAGTTAATGCAATTTATCTTTACATATTTTCATTCTCCAAAAAAAAACATCAAAGGGGAAATTAATTTAATGCCAAAAACGTTATGGGCTTTGGAATAAAAAAATAAAATAAAAACATTTTAAAGGAAACCTACCACTTGTCCTCCTCACACCACCCTCTGGGCTCTGTACCACTGACCCCAGGACATATTTTGTTTAGGGACAAAAACAATAGTTTAGGCAAAAAAAGCATAATAGAATCTATAGAAATGAAGCTTCGGCGCTTCCCTTACGAGGAACACAACGAAGATAACGAAGGCGTGCATAATTAAGTATCGGAATTGCCAGGGTGATGTAAGTGAAGCGCCAAAACCTCATTTCTATAGATTATAGAATCCTTTTTTGCCTAAACTATCGTTTTTTGTCCCTAAACTAAATAGGGGTCATTTACTGAGGGCCCGATTTGCGTTTTCCCGCGCGTTACTCGAATATTTCCAATTTGTGCCGATTTTTCCTGAATTTCCCCGGGTTTTTGGCGCACGCAATCGGATTGTGGCGCATTGGTGCCGGAATGCACGCGACGGAAATAAAGGGTGTGGCCGAACGAAAACCGCCGCATTTTAAAAAAAAAGTGTCGCTGGACACGCGCTTACCTTCACCCGGCAATGGATCGTGCACTCCGGCGGACCTCGGTGGACTTCAGTGCAGCAGCGACACCTGGTGGACGTCGGAAGAACTGGCTTAGTGAATCGCTGGAAGACCCTAATCCACCGCAGAGAACGTGCCGCTTGATCTTGAATGGACCGGGTAAGTAAATCTGCCCCAATATGTCCTGGGGTCAATGGTACAGAGCCCAGAGGGTGGTGTGAGGAGGACATTTCAGCCGGGATCAAGTGGTAGGTTTCCTTTAACAGCATTAAGAAGGTTTTGTCTTGAAATCCCAAAATAACTAGTCCATAGCAGGCTCATGTATTGTGTTGGAGGACTTCCTCCGTGTAGTGATCGCCAAAGAGGAACCAAAAGAAAAACTGGAAAAAATAGTAAAAGAACAATAAACACATAATTATCAGCCATTGGCAACAAAGACGCAACATGAGTTTATTGATTCCAGAACTAATATTATTTATGCAGAAAAAAAAAAAAAACACTTCACTGGTTTAGGAGAAGAATAAAAAGCCCAAAGAAGTAAATAATAAAGTATTTGAAAGAGAATTGAGACTTTTCCATCTTTGCCTCATAAACCCAAACGCTTTGGCAGAAACGAAACTTCATTTGCATAATTCAAACCCTGCAATGTTTCCAAAAATATAAATTTGCACTGTGTTCCCTCCATGTTCTGCATCTTTAATGAGTTTGATATGTTTATTACTAAAAACCACCAGCCAAAGATTAGTTACGGTAAATATGCACATTATTAAAGTAAAAAAAAAAAATCGGAACAATAAAAAAGTTTTTTATTTTATTTATTTATGTTTTACTTTTGGGTGAAGGGGCTAAAAATCTTAACTGTATAAGCACAAATAAGGTCGGATGGTGGCGTCCATTATAACTTACCCATAATAATGATAATAACAGTGATGAAGAAGATGGCCATGGTGGAGAACAGAAAAAAAATCAGGAAAAATATAGATAAATAATGCACTTAGCCGAATGCTTCAGTGCTATGAATTACAGCTTAACATCTACACTATGCGGCTTTGTACAAAGGAGATGAAGTGCACTCTGTGTGATGAAGGATACATTTTATACTTATATTAGCAATTTCCTAGTTATGTTAAAAATTATAGAAAAAAAATTGAATGAAAGAATAAAAATATCCTAACACATTGTACTATTGGACTTAATATCTTAGATAGGAAGGGGCCACATTCTGACGGATTTATTTCTACTAAGGATGAGCAGACTAATTCGGGTTCGGTAAGTTCTGCTGAACCTGTAAAAAAATTTGGTCTTGTAGCTCGAGCACACCTCTAACACTTGTGATTAGTATCTCTTTAAATGTCACCACTATGGGATCATCACTCCCCATGACCTCAATGGGGAGCAACGATCCTAGGGAAACTCCTCGGGAATCCTAGGGCTTTGTCGGCAGCATTTAAATGGTCAACACCCGCGATCAACCAGCAGCCCATCAACCAGCTTTTCCAGGTGAGCCCAAACACAGAACCTCAACATCTGTCTGAAGTCCAGTTTCAGGGACCTAAACCCACAATGTTCACCATGGTCCTGAATATTATGACGATGGGGGACGATGACACAAACCAACACCTGGGAGCAGAGTCTAAGTGGCCCCCGGTTTTCACCATACCCCGCCGCAAAGCGGGTTGGTCTTGCTGTGGCGTGGTACTACCAGGTCGTTCCACAGGTGTGACTTGTTTGCGGTGGCTGCCAAGGTCGAAGTGCAATGTCAGCAGGTAATCTCATGGTTGGGGACAAGCAGGAGATCAAGACAGGTGGCAAAGTTTTGGCATCAGAGACAGAGCAGGAAGTCAGGGCTGCAGCAGAGGAGCGAAATCTGGAACAGGTCTGGGGTCACAACGGGAGGTCAATATATATGGGAACAGGTCACAGATAACAGCTTATTCAGAGGCATATAGTGCAAAAATCGGGCAGGGAATGCTGCAAAGGGCCGGCATTGAACTAATTAGGGGAAGTGGTCAGCGCCGATCAGTTTTGGGAGCGCGCGTGCCCTAGGAGCCAGGGACACCTGCACTGAGAAGCTGGGATGGGAGTGGGAGCAAGAGTGCGGAGAGATGAGTGAGGGATGGAGGCAGCAGCGGCCACCACAGAGAGGGGCACGGGTATGCCCCCGACCCAAGATATGGGTTACGGGAGCACCCGTGACATTTTTGTTTCTGGTCCGCTCATAAATACTTTCTACAGAGACTTTCAGTTTTGTAGCTGTTCTAACTACTTATTACAGCAGATTTTGGTTGTTATTTACCTGCGTCGTGTTTGGGGAGGAGGGGTGGACTCTATGCTATGAATAACTAACCTTCAGGAGATCCTAGATGTGGATTTATTTATCCCATCCATTAGACTGTGACTGTAAATTGGTGTAGGATAGCTGTAGAGGATTCCACTGTGATGTCGATCCACAGCGATCACAGCCCATGTGTCCCCACCATGGACAGTGTTTACATAATATATGTCACTAGGACATCACCAAACTCCAATGGGGCAGATGCATGGAAACTGTCTTAAAGTTAAGCCATTTTTTGCACACAGCATGACAATTAAGACCACACCCACTTTCCCCAAAATCTACACATTTATCTGTGAAGCCACACCTCTTTTTTCCTACTGCTGTCTGAAAACGGTCTAAAAACACCGTATTTTCTGGACTATAAGGTGCACAAAAAAATCCTTTCATTTTCTCAGAAATCAAAGGTGCGCCTTATAGTCCAGTGCACCTTATATATGAACCGTACTCACAGACAACAGCTGCCTTGAACTGTGCACAGGTCTGCCGCCTGCTGGTCATTCACCCTTATAATCAGGTGCGCCTTATAGTCCAGTGCGCCTTATATATGAACCTAGACGTTTTATCAGGCATTTATTGATGGTGCGCCTTATAATCCGCTGCACAAAAGCATGCTGGGCAATTTGTAGAGCAAATTAAAAGCAGAATTCTGCACATTTTATTTAGTTTATCCCCCTGCAAAAAAGGTTGATACAATTTTGAGCACTAAATAAAAACCACATCCTTGTAGAAAATGCAGCAATGTCAACACCTTGAGATCTAAAACTTTCCAAACTTATAAACTACTGCATTGCCATGTGTAACTTTTTGAGGTTCCACCATTTCTATAACATTTACGTCAACAAAAATACATCATCCAAAATAAAAATTAAATAAATAAATATATAATAAATATTTCATTAAAACCTAATAATAGACTCGTCATTGCCAGTTTTCTATCAGCTCCCCGCAGTGTCTCGTTCATTTGCATTGACCTTTTTCTTCCCATCCCGTCTCAGTTGTTTGCAAAATACTTACTTTTTAACTTTTGGCGAAGCGCTGAGTCAGCAATGTGCACAGATCTCATTCACAGTCACTCTTCGAAATTCTATGTTCGTTCCAGGTTGAAGACAAACCAGAATTGGAAGAACTACAAAGTTTGCAATAAAAGCTTTGAGACAATTTTTAGGTTAGTAATTTCACACATCACTGTACAATATTGAAAGCCTAGAAAAAGACAGGGACAAAAAATAGTATAAGAAAAGAGAGAGAAAAAAATTTATACTACCAAAAGACGCATTAAAAAATGAAGCTGACATTGCCAAAAATTGAAGGGACTGTAAATTTGGATGACTGTTAAATATGTAGTTATGTTAAATGCAACGAATCAAACGTATTATAAAACTTAAAACTTCTCTTCTATTTATAATGGAAAACGTTGACAAGAGTTTGGGAAAGTGGTGACCATGGGGTTTCAGGCCACAGTCAGTTCGTATTAAGCCTCCAAATCACATAAGACCTTAAAAACTTCAAGAAGCTCTCACATTATTTTCTTTCCATCTTCACTCCTCTTTGCGGATTGTTGCGTTTGGTAGAAGTTCAGCGGATGAGATACCCGGACCCCCTGTAGTGCATTGATTGTTAAATTTCTCTTTTTCAGTATTTTCTGTTATTCATCCCATGATACATCAGCACAGCATCACATGTCAGCTAGAGACAGCATCATCTCTAACAGCTGGAAAGACATTGGGGCACATTTACTTACCCTTCTGGAGGAGTTCACAGTGCATTGTCCAACTATAATGCTTTCTGCCGCGATTCACTAAGATCGTGCCCCCGATATCCTGCATGTGTCGCTTCCCCGCTCAGGTCCCCGGAGTTCACCTTCTTCTTCCTGGTGCATGTAAGTGCATTGTCTTGGGACACAATTTTAATTTTAAATCCTGCGCTCAGTCCGAATCAGTCGGATCGTCCGACAGCACGCCCCCCAGTTTCTGTCGCATGAAAGCCATCGCAGCTGCAACACAATCCGATCGCGTGCGACACAATCCCCTGTTAAATACCTGTCACAGCCGTGCAAAACCCGAAAACACCGGGAAATGTGACGAAAGTGCATCCATGGACCCTTAGTAAATAAGCCCCAATGTGATCAACATTCCCGACTGCCACTATCATGGACTAAGGTTCAGGAGGGAGTGTGCCGGGTCTTACTGTGCAATCCTTTGCTACAGTAGGAGGAGATACCTAGATGGAGGTTTTAGGGAGGAGCATGTGGCATCTTTGATGAGTATTACACATGGGGTTGACCTGGGCTGTAGGGGACACCTGCCTTTTTCTGACTTCTGTAATGATTTTGTGTAGGAATCCCACAGGTTCATTGGGTTTTATTATATGGGCTGGTTCCTGTGAGGTGCTGGTATGACACACACCCCCAGGCCTGGTTTAGGGACAATGTTTGGGATATAAGGGGAATTTCAGGGGAGTGATGCCAACTTTTACTCACCTGTAACATCTGCGCCAGTCTCTTCCTCTGTCTTCAGAATGCGGCTTAGGATGCATGAAATTTCTCTGTTTTGGTTTGACATTTCTAAGGGTGAACTTTTCTTTATGTTGCTGTATTAAGACTAATTGCACCACTTGTGGACCTGCTGTTATGTACAGAGCTCTGCTCCATTCAGCTGGGGTTGAGGCTCACTTGTCCGCTCTATAGTACCCATTCACACCTAGCAATCTGCTGGGTATATTTCATGGCTAGCTCTGGCTAGCTTGTTATCTTTTCTTGCTGTTATGTTGATTCTGGCCGTAAGATCTTGGCTTACATATTTTGTATGTTCCGTCTTTGTGCCGTATTCTCTATCTCTGCTGTGACCCTGACCTCTTTTTTGTGTTATTGGTTTGTAAGTCATATTTTGTGTTCTCATTGTGGCATAGGTAAGAACTGTCTTGTAGATGTCCCATATCACCTAGAATATGCAAGTCAAGCACGCAAATAACAGTTTGTGGGGCTTAGTAAAGAGCTCACAGTCTTGTTTGTCCTCCCGAATCCAGTCCCTTCATTTCTCATTATTTTGATATTTTCATACCTTTCTCACCATACCACCATATTCTCCTAATTATTTAAGAGGAAAATAGAGCTCCCCCCAAAGTGTCAGCATATCCCTGTCCTGTCCCCCAAAGTGTCAGCATATCCCTGTCCTGTCCCCCAAAGTGTCAGCATATCCCTGTCCTGTCCCCAAAGTGTCGGTTTGTCCATGTCCTGTTCCCCCAAGTGTCAGGGTGTCCCTGTCCTGTCCCCCAAGTGTCAGCGTGTCCCTGTCCTGTCCCCCAAGTGTCAGCGTGTCCCTGTCCCCCGAGTGTCAGTGTGTCCCTGTCCTGTCCCCCAAGTGTCAGCGTGTACCTGTCCTGTCCCCCAAGTGTCAGCGTGTTCCTGTCCTGTCCCCCCAAGTGTCAGCGTGTCCCTGTCCTGTCCCCCCAAGTGTCAGCGTGTCCTCTCCTGTCCCCCAAGTGTCAGCGTGTCCCTGTCCTGCCCCCCAAGTGTCAGCGTGTCCTGTCCTGTCCCCCAAGTGTCAGCGTGTCCCTGTCCTGTCCCCCAAGTGTCAGCGTGTCCCTGTCCTGTCCCCCATGCACTGTGTCACTGTGCAGGTGTCATCATGCTTTCCTATGGTTATCGCTCAATACCATTCTCAGATAATAAGATCCTATAGAATATAATTATATTTTATGATTATTATAAACACAGGAATTAAAGAAATGTGAAATATGTATAATAATTGCTTGTTCTAAATGTGTCTGTAATGTCAGTTCTCTATAACATGGAGTGGATTGATGTGTCTTATTATAAATTGTGGAGCACAAGTCAGAGCAGCACATGGAGGAATATACAAGGGGAGCCACGGATCTCTGTATACGGGGAAGCAGAAGGAGCCTCCACTCCTGGCAGTGACACGTATCAAACTTTCCTCGCTGTCTACCTGACTTTGTCTCGAATGTTTTCAGCTGGAAGCCTGGCAGATTTTATTGACAGAAAAAAGGGAGACATGTGACAGCTCGGATACAGAATCTGATACCACTGCAAAACTCCAGCAAGTTCCCCGTCCTCCACTTCATCCTATTGTTCTCTATAATCACCGTCCACATCCCTCACTGATGCAAAGCGGGCAGAATGTCAGCAAGAAGAAAATCAGAAATGTTATCTTTTCCAAAAAATATGAAAATCTTGAAAGTCTCGTCTTCAGGATTAAATAATTAATTACAATGTAAAGTGAGTTCAGTGATAATGTAATTCAAGCTCATAACTCATTATATGTATTCTTATCCATATTATTATTATTATTATTCTCATTATTGTTATTATTATTCTCATTATTATTATTCTCATTATTATTAATATTATTATTATTACTATTATTAATATTATTATTATCATTATTATTGTTATTAATATTATTATTACTATTATTAATATTATTATTATTCTCATTTTTATTATTATTATTCTCATTATTATTATTATTATCATTATTATTATCATTACTATCATCATTATAATTACTATTATTATTAATATAATTAATATTATTATCATCATTATAATTACTATTATAATTACTATTATTATCATCATTATAATTAATAGTATTATTAATATTATTATCATTATTATTAATGCTATTATTAATATTATTTATATCATCATTATTTTTAATGTTCTTAAAGTGATACATAGGATCTTTTAGATGAGAGATAAAAAAAAATGCACACAAAAAACAAGTACCATATATACTCGAGTATAAGCCTAGTTTTTCAGCACAAAAAAATGTGCTGAAAACCCAAACTCGGCTTATATTCGAGTAAAAAAAATATAGGTTTCACCAGGTTTTTGTGGTAAAATTAGGGGCCCGGCTTATACTTGGGTCGGCTTATACTCGAGTATATACAGTAAATGTTGCAACTTAACATGTGTAGATCACTAGATACATAAATAGATAATGATGATTTCATTGAAAATGATTATTTCCTATTCTACTATTTTCCTCCCAGTGTAACATTTGTGGCAAAGATCCATTAGAAAGTGCATGTAAATGTATGCAGATTGGTTAAATTCACAACCAGTCAACAAAGCGGCTGTGATATTAGAAGATTGAATTATCCACAGGACGGGGCCCCCCGCAGGTCTCTGGCCTTTCCGCGCGGCTCTGAGCAGCAATATAAACTGAACAATTAAATAGTTGAGACTAATCACTGAGCATTCACATCTCACCCTCCATATATTCCAGGCTGATGAGAACATTCGGGGAGACACGTGGGAAGCCGCAGGAAGGGTCACATATTTTCTAATGGAGTGATATCTTCTCTAAATGTAATTAGTTCTACCTTTATAAAGTCTCCAGCCCACTAACAAATAATGCAGTCTCAGAAAACACTGCTCTGATCTTTCCTGGTTGGCACAGATACTACTGTCTCCCTGTCTTTTCATGAAAGTAATGATGGTACAGATATTACTGCCTCCCTCCCACTACCTGTAAATCATATTGGTATAAGTAGCATTGCTTTCCTGTCTTTCCGTGTAAATATTGTAAGCACAGATACTACTGTCTCCCTGTCTTTTCATGAAAGTAAAGTTGGTACAGATATTACTACCTCCCTCCCACTAGCTGTAAATCATATTGGTATAAGTAGCATTGCTTTACAATCTCTGTGAGTGAATATTGTAAGCACAGATACTACTGTCTCCCTGTCTTTTCATTAAAGTAAAGTTGCTACAGATATTACTGCCTCCCTCCCACTACATGTAAATCATATTGGCATAAGTAGCATTGCTTTCCTTTCTCTCTGTATGAATATTGTAAGCACAGATACTACTGTCTCCCTGTCTTTTAATGAAAGATGTTGGTACAGATATTACTGCCTCCCTCCCACTTGGTATAATATAATATTGGTATAAGTAGTATTGCTGTCCTGTCCCCCTGTCCTTCCCTGTTAATAATGTAAGAACAGACACTGCCTTCCTCTCCTTTTAAATGATGTAGGCACAGGTAGTACTGCTTTCCTGCCCCTCCCTGTTATTGAAGAAGTAATTGTTTAGCTTTTCATGATCTGGATACTGTCAATTATTCCCCTCTTATCTTCATATAAATAATACAAGCTGCTGGTTTATTTCCCCCCAATCCAAACCAGTAAAGAAGAGGTGTTATTTTTCTAAAAATAATCCATACATAACATACAGATACTTCACCAATCAAACAAAAAGGCTAGAAATTCATATGTTACATGATAGTTTTATAATCAGACACGATATTTGTATTAGTCACAGTGCTAGGGCCCTGTATCGGGGAGGAGACCTACCGAAATCAACTAAACTAGTTCCCATATTAGTATTGAGAAATTCATATTTCACCCATAGCGTTAAGTCACCTTCGGTGATGGCGAGGCTCCCTGACGCGCATTTCGTGTCTCCCAGTGTAGACAGAGATAGTACTGCCGTCCTGTTTCAAAAAATTCTATACTATAGGTACATATGATCCTTATTCTGTGTAAGTGATGTACTGTATATACACTCACCGGCCACTTTATTAGGTACACCATCCTAGTAACGGGTTGGACCCCCTTTTGCCTTCAGAACTGCCTCAATTCGTTCAGAGATGCTCTTCTGCCTACCTTGGTTGTACAGGTGGCGATTTGAGTCACTGTTGCCTTTCTATCAGCTCGAACCAGTCTGCCCATTCTCCCCTGACCTCTGGCATCAACAAGGCATTTCCGCCCACAGAACTGCCGCTCACTGGATGTTTTTTCTTTTTCGGACCATTCTCTGTAAACCCTAGAGATGGTTGTATGTGAAAATCCCAGTAGATCATCAGTTTCTGAAATACTCAGACCAGCCCTTCTGGCACCAACAACCATGCCACATTCAAAGGCACTCAAATCACCTTTCTTCCCCATACTGATGCTCGGTTTGAACTGCAGGAGATTGTCTTGGCCTACTTTATTCTTTGGTTCGGTGCGATCGCGGTGATACCAAATTTATATAGGTTTTATTGTGTTTTAATACATTTTCAAAAATTAAACGAATGTGTACAAAAAAGAAAAAATTTTTTTTTGCCATCTTCTGACGCTAATAACTTTTTCATACTTTGGCGCACGGAAATGTGTGAGGGGTCATTTTTTGCGAAATGAGGCGACGTTTTCATTGCTACCATTTTGAGGTCTGTGCGACATTTTGATAATTTTTTATTTCATTTTTTATGTTATGTAAAAAGGTGTAAAAGTCGCATTTCGGACATTTGGGCGCCATTTCCCGCCTCGGAGGTCACCGCCGGCCGTAACCGTTTTTATATTTTGATAGATCGGGCATTTTGGGACGCGGCGATACCTAATATGTCTGTAATTTTTACTGTTTGTTATGTTTTATATCCGTTCTAGGGAAAGGGGGGTGATTTGAACTTTTAATATTTTATTAATTTTTTTTATTTTTTAAACTTTTTTTTTTCTTTTTTTTTTCACTATTTTTTAGACCATCTAGGGTACATTAACCCTAGATGGTCAGATCGCTCCTACCATATACTGCAATACTACAGTATTGCAATATATGGCGTTTTTGCAGGTCATACATTACAATGAGCCACTGGCTCATTGTAACGAACCTGCATAAACCATGTAGCCTCGTGTCAAAAGAAGACCCGAGGCTACCATGGTAACCGATCGCCGCCCCCCGATGACGTTCGGGGGCGTGGCGATCGAAAAAAAGATAGAGGGTTAATAGCCGCGATCGGTGCAAGCACCGATCGCGGTTATTAGCGGTGGGGGTTTTGTGCAAAATGCAAAAACCCCCACCTCTGTATGAAGAGGACTCAGCCCGTGAGCCCTCTTCATACATCCCTTATACCTCTGCGCCGTAGAGCTACGGCGCAGAGCGTTAAGGGGTTAATACTGCTTCCCTGATATTATTTTTGTTTGTAATTTAGGTAGAGATACTACCGCCTCCTGGCTTCCCCCGATTAATATGGTTGGCACATATAGTATTGCCTCCCGTCTTCCCTCTGAATAATATGAGCACAGATACAACTGCTTCCTGACTTCCTTCTGTGAATAAAGTAAGCACATATAGTGCTGGCTCCTATCTTCCAACTGTCTATAATATGAACACATATAGTACTGCCTCCTGTCTTCCATATGAGAATAATCCGAGCACATATAATACTGCCTCTCGTCTTCCCTCTGAAAATAATATGAGCACAGATAGTACTCACTCCTGCCTTCCCTCTGTGAATAAAGTAAGCACAGATAATACTGTTTCTCATGTTCCCTTAGTGAATAATATGAGCACAAACTATCTTCCTCTCATGTTTTCTTTGTGAATAATATGAACACAGATAATATGGCCTCCCATCTCTCCTCTGTGAATAAAGTGAGCACAGATGGTACTGCCTCCAGTCTTCCCATTGAAAATAATATGAGCACAGATAATATTCCCTTCTGTCTTCCCCTTGTGAATGAAATTACCCAGATTCTACTGTTTCATGTCTTCCCTTTGTAAATTTAATGAGCACAGATAGTACTGCCTCCTGTCTTCCCCATGTGAATAACATGAGCACAGATAGTACTGTCTCCTGTCTTCCTACTGAGACTAATCCGAGCACATATAGTACTGCCTCCCATATTCCATTTCTGAAAAATGTGAGCACAAATACTGCCTCTCGTCTTCCCTTTATGAATAATATGAGAACAGATAGTACTGCCTCTCATCTTCCCTCTGTGTATAACATGAGCACAGATAGTTCTGCCTCCCATCTTCCCTCTGTGTATAACTTGAGCACAGATAGTACTGCCTCCCATCTTCCCTCTGTGTATAATATGAGCACAGATAGTACTACCTCCCATCTTCCCTCTGGGTACAATATGAGCACAGATAGTACTGCCTCCTATCTTGCCTCTGTGTTAAGCACAGATAATTTTCTCTGGTATTCTACCCTTTCGTCTGCCTTCTCTTCCATACTCCCCCCCTCTTGTGTATAATATGAGCACAGATATACTGCCTCCCATCTCCCTCTTGAATATGAGCATAGATACTGTGCCTCCCATCTTCCCTCTGATAATCATGCAAGATAGTACTACTCCCATCTTCCCTCTGTGTATAATATGAGCACAGATAGTACTACCTCCCATCTTCCCTCTGTGTATAATATGAGCACAGATAGTACTACCTCCCATCTTCCCTCTGTGAATAATTTGTGCACAGATAGTACTGCCTCCCATCTTCCATTTGTAAATATTGTAAGAAACTATTCTACTTATTTTCTTTCTGTTTAAATTATGTAAATGACACATATGGCATTACTTGTGTAAATCATATAGACTCAAAGAGTAAAGTGTCGCCATGTTTTAGCGACAGTTGTAAATTGTGTCACTGCAGATCTTGCTTTCCTGACTATTTTCTGGTAATACAAACCCTTTAAACTAAATGATCTGTGGGCAGATGCAGCTTTACAATAACTTAACAAAAATTAAAGGGAAAGAAAAGTTTTGAAGTTTCTTGCTGTGACTTTCAATATTGTAAAGTTTTCTTCACCAGGTTGCACTCAGGTGATCTGCGGATGGTGGCATGTAGAGGTTTCTTTGATTTGCAGTTTCTGGGTTGTACACCTGCTCGTGTGCAGCTGACTACAAATCAGGGCTAGGCTCACAATATGTTGGGGAGTCAGCGAGTAGCTACGGCACCGAGGGTGACGACGCCACAACGCGCCATAAAGTGAAGCAATAGGTTGTGCGGTTTGCCGGGAGCACCTGAGATGTGATTAAACTACAGCTGTGTAAAAGGCATTATTGTGTTTGATATCGTCGGATTCTGTTGCTATAAACAGATTCGCCCGCGGCTTCGTTAGCATAATGCTCACTTTATTTTAATGTGTAATTTCCTCCCTCATTTTATTTCACTCTGACATGGAAAACTTTCATTAGCATAAAACTTAGTTCAAACAGTTTAGAAAGGAATCGCAGCAGCTTCAAAGAGGCGGAAAGAGCCAATTAAAGGCCTTGTAGATATTAATGGCCTGCGGCGTATTTTTAGTGTACCATCTACTTTAATGATAACTGAGAGTCTGATGGTACATCTACCTGTAGACTCCGAGAAGGTAAAAAAATGGAGAAATAATCACCGCGTAGAGTGTTCAGAGGGACAGACCCATAAGGTGTAGCCACACACATTGGGGGCACATTTTTTAAGGATTGCTTGGTGCACTTTTGTCGGAATGTGCACTTTCTTCATGGCTAAAGCGGATTGCACATGTATTTAATAAGTGTCTGTGATGCGTTTATGGGCACGCAACCCTCCAGGCAACACAAATTAGGGGGCGTGCCATCTGTCGGTCCAACTGATTTGGACCGAGCGCCGTATTTAACTTGCAAATTGTGTTGCACGCCCTATGACAGTGATGGTGAACCTTTTAGAGATCGAGTGCCCAAACTGCCCAAAACCACTAGCTTTTCCCAAAGTGCCAACACAGAAATTTAGGCAGTAACAAACTCATTGCTACCAGAATCTTTGAGCTCCAGTCCGACACCTTTTCACTCTTTGGACAGGACCAAGCAGCACAGGATGGGTCACTTTACAATAGCAGGGCACTACTTGGACTACTTGGACTACCTGAGACTACCATGTCTGGCAAACTCTGTGCCTGGGAGACAGCCTGTGTGCCCTCCAAGTGCCATCTCTGGCACCAGTGCCATAGGTTCGCCACCACTGCCCTATGATAAAGGTGCACCACAAAAAAGATAGTGAACTCTGTCGGACCAGTGCGGGGAAGTGGCTCATTCATGATTTCTGGCGAACGATCTTAATGAATCGCATTACACACGGAAATAGCACTTTTCGTGAACTCCAGTGACCGGTTAAGTAAATGTGCCCCAATGTACCAGACAAGCCATGATCCATCAGTGGGTCTGGTCTTCTAAAACCAGCAACACCATCTCTCTCTCTTACTGGAAGCTCCGGGGCTCCAATGCAAAACTGTGTTGTGTAACCACATGGTAAGAATAGTAAGAGATGCCATCATCTGGATCCTATGGGATCTTACATTCCCATAGGATACTCCCCTTCCCATCCAGACGAGTGACCTGATTGTATCAGTTAACATTCTCTTTGTAATTGGGAAAGACACCTTAAGCATTTCTGTGTGTGAAACCTGTGCACTTATCCAAGTTATGCCCCTTCCCAATTCCCAAGATGCCTCTTTAAGGTGTGAGCAGAGGTCATGGTACCAGAAAGCACATTGACAGCCCCCAAGATCCCTAAATTATTAACCTATTAGAACCTGCCTGTATTATATTTAAAAGGTGCGGTTACTATAGACTATATTGAAATATTAGACAAGTAACTAGTAAAAAGTAACACATGTTGAAGTCCCCTAAGAAAGAAGAAACGAGAACTCCCTCCTACAAAATAAATAAAACATAAAAAACAATACAAATAGAGATGAGCGAACATGCTCGTCCGAGCTTGATGCTCGGTCGAGCATTAGCGTACTCGAAACTGCTCTTTGCTCGGACGAATACTTCGCCCGCTCGAGAAAATTGGCCAGAAACAGAGCCAATCACAAGCCAGCAGAGCATGCCCACTACACAACGCATGACCGTGGTCTCACCCTTACACAGTCGAAGCAGTGGTTGGCTGGCCAGATCAGGGTGACCCCTGGGATAGGACCTACCCCTGCCGCAGCCATCGCTCCGGATCCATGTCTGTGCCTGTATCGCTGGCAGAGAGCTCGCACTGGTCAGGGAACAGCTTCCTAGGCGTGTTCTAATTAGCTTCTGTTAGGCCAACGGCCATGTTCTCCACAGAACCAACAGCCCTTCTAAAGCTACAATAACGTTCTACTTTTTTTTTTTTATTTGCAGCGTACACATATTGTGAGGAATTGCAGGGGGAATTGCTTACCGTTGTGTTTTGCGCTTAGTGGACACAATATCACACTCAAACACCAAAGTGGGAAATTTATAGGGGGTTGGATTTCCAATAGGCACAGCTGCCTTTCCTTTTTATTTTACGTTATTTTGTTTAATAACTCAGCGTCATCTCATCTTGCATAGTAGTGTGTGTTTTCATACTTGGCTAGAAAATGCCATAGGAGAATCCAAACGGCTTAATTCGCTACAGTAGCGACGATATATATAGATTCTGGGTTGATTGTTGGTCGGTGCTACTTGTGCCAGTGCATCTATAGCAATTGCTAAGCAAATTTGTAGATGAAAGACTTGCGACCGCTGTTTTTTTGTTTTGCGCTTAGTGACGACACTATCCATTGCAAAGACCGAAGTGGGAATTTATTTTTAGGGGTTGGATTTCAATTAGGAACAGTCTGACCATTTCCTTTTTATACGTGTTTATTTTTTAATAATCAGCGCGTCATCTCATTCTGGCATAGTAGTGTGCTTTCATACTGCTAGAAAATAGCTCATAAGACTACGGATAGCATGTTGGTTAAAACTCAAAAACACAAAAAAAAAAAAAAACCACACAAAAAAAAGTTTAAAAAAAAATAAAGTTAACCTTACTATTTTAAAAGTTTACCACCCGAGGCTAGGGGTAGAGGACGAGGGCGGGGAAGTGGGGTCCAACTACTGCAGGGGTAGAGGCGTGGGTCTGGGAGCGGGTGAGAACACAACATGCTTATGAGGGAGAAGGGGAACGCCGCAGAGCTACACTCCTAGGTTCATGTCTGAAGTTACTGCTGGACTCGTGGTAGAGCACTGTTGAGCCAGAACAGGCACGAACAGGTGATGTCGTGGATTGCCGACAGCCACTTTCCCCCCTTCGAGGCAATCTGTCCACCGCAGCTTCCACGCAGTCCACCAATGTCACCGAAAATCGCCACTCCTCCAGCTCCTGCATCATCCAGCGCTCCTCCCCCCCAGTCTGCCCCCTCCCCAGGAAAATTTGGCATTTGAACCGGCATACTCTGAGGAACTGCGTTTTGACCCTTCCACACCTCACAACCACTTGTCCGGTTGTGCTGAGCAATTTTCCCGATGCCCAAGTTTCCACCAGTCACCGTCTGTGGGTGATGATGACTTCTTGACGTAGTGGAAGAAGTGTGTAAAGACTGGGCCTGTGCCGACGATGAGGAGACACGGCGTTTGGTCAGACAGAGGTGAACCGTTCGTTGTCAGGCAGGAAGTCCGAGGGGGGGGAGCAGACCGAGGATCGGAGGGATGATGGGTGACAGACCCATGCGGGTTGAGAGGCCGGGTGAACACAGTGCTTCTGAAACGGAGGGAGAGTCTTAGCAGAACAGGTTGGAAAAAGGGTGGTGGAGCAAGGACGATGGCAGCGCACCCAGAAGCAGGTGCCATCCAGCGCCAAGTGATAGCCCCTAGCGATGAAGCTCCCGTGGCGAGGCTAGATTTTCAGAAGTAGGCACGCTCTTAAGGAAACACCGGATGACCCGGACTGACTGTGGTGTGCAACATTTGCCAAACAGCGATCAGCAGGGGTTCCACCCACTACTAGCTTAACTACCACCAGTATGCGCATGCATATGAATGCTAAAACACCACTCGTGGCAACAAGGCCCGTCACCTCCGGCCGTGCCACAACACTGCTCCTCTGTTCCCCCCCCCTGTGTCAGCGATAGTCACGACCTCCACGATCCTCCACAGCATCCACCACGTTCAGCTCTCCATTACACCCAGACGCTGGAGCGAAACGCAAATATAGTGCAACCCACCCGCACGCCCAAGCCCTTAATGTGCACATCTCCAGATTGCTTAGCCTGGGATGTGCCCTATAGGCTAGTATGAGGACCGAGGCCTTCGCACTCATGGCGGCGGCCGCCCCGGTATTCGGTCCCCAGCCGCCACTACTTTTCCGTGTGCCGTCCCAGCCTGCACCAGACGTGTCAGACAACAATCATCGTGCCCTGCAACGCCGTTTCTGACAAGGTCCACCTGACCACGGACACGTGAGGAGTGCTGCCGGGCAGGGCCATATTATCGCTGACGCACATTGGGTTAACTTGTGGAGGATGGGACCGAGTCTGACCCTGGCTGGTCATATACTGCCGACGCGACGAGGATTGGGGGCCCTACCCGGTCAGGGTTTCAGGCCTACTATGCCTCCTCTCCTCACCACCCCTCACCCCCCACCTCCTCCTCCGAACTACCATCCGTGGGCATGGGCCATCAGTCCGGTAGCTATAGGCACAGCAGCAGTGCCGTCGCTAAGCGACAGCAGGCGGTGCTCAAAACTGCTGAGCTAGGCGATAAAAGGCACACCGCCCAAGAGCTATTACAGGGCATCACGGCGCAGACTGATCTGTGGCTGGCAACGCTGAACCTGAAGCCAGGATGGTGTGTGTGACAACGGCCGTAACCTGGTGGCGGTCTCGCAACTCGGCAGACTGACACATGTGCCATGCCTGGTCATAGTGTAAAATGATAGTTCAGCGTTTCCTCAAGACATACCCCAATCTGTCAGATTTGCTCACGAAGGTGCGCCGCATCTGTGGCATTTCAGGAAGTCCAGCACAGATGCTGCCACTCTCAGGGCAGCGCAGCGCCGCCTCCAACTGCCCGCTCACGACTGTTGTGCGACATGCCAGAGGTGGAACAACACTGACCATGTTATCCAGAGTTTACCAGCAGCGCGAGCGATTGTAGACTGACAGATGTCAACTTCCCACACGAACTGGTAGTCAGGTCAGTCAGCTTCCTCAAGTCTACAATGAGGAGTGGACGTGGATGTTGATATCTGTCAGGTGCTGAGTAACTTTGAGGAGTCAACACAGATGGTCAGTGGCGATGCCGCCACATCAGCCTCACCATCCCGCTGCTTGGCCTGTTGAAAACTCTCTGATCAGCATGAAGTGCGGAGCTTTGCGCTCGTCACAAGAGAGGGGGAAGAGATTCCCTTGTTGATAGCCAAAGCACCCTTAGGTCTGTCTCAGCGCATATCGGAGGAGGTGGAGGTGGAGGAGGATGAGGAGGAAGAGGAGGAGAATGTTGGCGAGACACAAGAGGGACCATTGTTGAGTCCCCTCACGTTAGCGTGTATGGGCAGAAGA
Source organism: Engystomops pustulosus (assembly GCA_019512145.1). NCBI lineage: Eukaryota > Metazoa > Chordata > Amphibia > Anura > Leptodactylidae > Engystomops > Engystomops pustulosus. The sequence goes on along the minus strand of CM033650.1, from coordinate 7,909,087 downwards.
AGAGGAGTTGGGAGGAGTTGGAGGAGGAGGAAGGACAGTCAGGCCGTGAGGGGAGTGAATTCTTACGCGTTGGTACTCTGGCGATATGGCAGATTTCATGCTAGGCTGCCTTACCCGTGAGACCCTCGCGTTCAAAGAATTTATTCCAGCACCGATTACTGGGTGTTCACCTCTCGGACCCACGGTACAAGCAAAATCTTTCCACTCTCATCCCTGGAGAGGAAAGGAGTGTGAGAATGCATGAAACCAGCAGGCCCTGGTGCACAAGCTGAAACAGTATTTCCCTTCTGACACGCGCTAGCGGCAGAGTGCGTAGTTCTGCGGGACAGTAGCGGGGAGAGTAGGCGAGCAGGAGCTTGTCCAGCACTGGCAAGGGTACGCTTTACAAGGCTTTGCCAGCTTATGTCACCCCAGCAAGACACTGTCACCTGCCAGTCTCGGCACGAGTAGGGCTGATCTTACAGAAGATGGTGAGGGAGTACGTAGCTGACCATACCATCGTCCTAAATGATCACACAGCTCCTACAACTACTGGGTTTCAAAGCTGGACAGTGGCCTCACGAAATGGCGCTCTACGCCTTGGAGGTTTTGCCTGCCCGCGCTAGCGTCTTGTCCGCAGCGGGTTTTCAGTGCAGCTGGTGCATCATCACCGATAGACGTACACGCCTGTCGACTGACAGCGCTGACAGGCTGAGCTATTAGATGAATAAAGCTGGATTTCTCATAATTTCCAATCTCCACAGGCTGAAGAGCTCAACCTAAATAATTTTCCACTCCTCCTCCTCATCATTTTCCCCTCTCCTCCCTCTTTGTACAGAAAGCAGAGGAAACTGGCTATTTTTGACAGGGCCACTGGTCTAGTCTAAGTACATAGCATTTAATTTTTTCTGGAGGGCCACGACCCGGTCCTCTGTTTTAAACAATTTTGGGAGTGCCACATACAGGCACTCAATCTATTCCATTTTCTGGAGGGCCACCTACCTGCTCCTTGGTTTGAAAACTCTTTTGGGACTGCCACATACAGGCACTCAATCTATCCATTTTTCTGGAGGGCCACCACCTACCTGCTCTCTGGTTGAAAACTTTTTGGGACTGCCACATACAGGCACTCAATCTATTTCATTTTCTCGGAGGGCACACCTACCTGCTCCTCTGGTTTGAAACTTTTTGGGACTGCCAACATACAGGCACTATCCAAATAAATTGTCTCCATAGCAGCCTCCACACGTTTGCTCCATTGCTACCTCCAAAAGTGTCCATATGCCTGCCCTCCATACATCGTCCCTTTATCAAACGAGGTGTGTCAGGCAGAAATTTGGGTTGTTTTCATGGATTCCACATCAAAGTTGTTAACTTTGTCGCGACCCCAGCTGTGTTATCCACAATATACTGGCAAACTTTTATCATTTACCAATATTATTTCAGCGCTTCTTGCGCATCTGTTACATCCCTCACCCGCCATATCCCAAACTTATAAGCGCTACTACACTTGACTTATACAAAGGTCTTAGAAGTGCTGTTGGGGAGTAGCTAGAGACAGGGGCTGGATTGGCGAAAGCTCGCCTGGGCTGCGAGGCGCCAGCTCCATGCCAAGATCCAACTAACATAGTTTTAACGCAGCACCTTTAATCTACTACTAGTTCACTGCCTCCATACATGTCCCTATCAAAACGAGCTGTGTCAGGCAGACATTGGGGTTGTTTTCATGGCTTGCCACATCAAACTTGTAACTTTGTCGCCACCCTGCTGTGTAATCACCAAATATACTGGCAACTTTATCATGTACCGATATTTTTTGAGCGCTTCTTGCTCACTCCTTTGGTTCCTCCTGCACCACATGGTTTCGAAGCTGAGTCCATTTCGGGTAGTTTGCCATGACACTCTTAGACCTGCTGCCGCTGCCTCAGATGCGTCCCCTATAGTGTCAGGGCTCAATTATTGGATGTTTTAGATGCTATCTAGCTTCATTCTGTCACTCTGTCATGGCCATGCGTGTGCCCATAATTTGGCATAATGGTGCGATTAAGCAGCCTCAGAGGCATCCATGCATGGGCCCCTGCTGTTTCCTGTCCATTTCCGTGGTGTTCCATCCCTTTCTGAGGTTCAGGTGTTTGGCCAAGCTTCCCCCTGTGCCCCGGCCTTCGAGCCCCTTGTCCATGAACAAATGCTAGCGACGTCTCACCTTGACCTTTAATGGGGCTCGTTATTTGAGACAAGCACTCGAGCATCGGGAAAAGTTCGTCTCGAATAACGAGTACCCGAGCATTTTAGTGCTCGCTCATCTCTAAATACAAATAAAAATCTGTAATATTTAGTCTAAAGTTGCGAAGACGATGGGGGGCATGTATGTTAGTTTGTTTATTTCTGTCTGTTTTGCACCTTATGTATGATAATGTCTTTTTTTCCTATCCTGGTAGGTGCAACTTTTGTCTTTTTTTTAGCCTTTTTTCTGCAAATGTCTCAAATGAACCTGGACATAAGCCATTTGAGGGGGAGGTTGTTATATACAGGAGCGGACACTTCTATAAATTGATTTGGATTTGATTTGTTTGTGTCCTGCATCTCTAGCCACACCCCAGGGAGATGACATAGGAGGGTGTGGTCACACAGCGTTTGAAATGCGCTTTTCAAAGCATCATAGAAGATGGTTACAATAAAATGGTTACAATAAAACTTACACGCTACTATTAAGGTTTTACATTTCTAAAAATAATAAAACATCTCAAAACAACAATTTTATTCCCCACTCACAGAATAAGTTAACAAATTATTATTTCACAGTGAAGGTTGTAAAAATAAATCCTAAATAACGGCGGCTATTGTATGTGGAGGTTCTAGGTTTGGTCCTTGTTCAATGGTCAATTTGCTGCTAGATGGCAGACTGGCCGTACTAACGTTTGCGTACCCGGCTTTCCCACCCGGCTCGAATAAAGGCACAGACACATATGTTGGGAGAAAAGTGGGGGGTCGGCCACAGCTTTAATCTTTAACAAATTAAACCAGGCGGTCCAATGGGGAACCCTAGACCCTACCTTCTATCACCTAGCATGCCAAGCCCCGCCTCCGTGGGGGCATGTCCTAGTTGATCTGTCAGGTGATCTTGTGCTAACTCCAGAGAGGGTCAAGGATTCCGCCATAGGCCAAAGCTGTGACTACCAACAAATATTCAAACATTGCAAACGTAGATAAGAATAATTTTTACAAAATAATTAACAAAAATCAAACAATTACAAAAACAAAAATTGGGAGGGCGGGCGGGATCTTCCCTGGCGCGCGGAGCCTCCCTGAAAGAGGACGGGATGCTCCGCCCCCGGGAATAAATATCCCTGGACCTGCACCAACCTGTGGCCAGTGGAAGCTGCTGGCCAAATGCTGCTGGGTGGGAGGGAGTGAAGGGCGGGCTATGCTCATCTTAAAGCTATAGAGCACGGCCAGTCCTGCAACCCCCCGGCTTAAACAGCCCGCGGATTGGGCAGAACCGGTGGTGGGCTCAGAAAAGAACTCTTTGGGGGGGTTTATTAAGACTGGTGTTTTACAAGCACTACAATGCTAAATCTAGAGGTTACAGCATTTTAGTAGAGCAATCTACACCAGTTCAGACCTAAGACCAGGTCTGAACTGGTGGTGATTTCTGCTTTAGTCTACTGATTTTCTGATGGGGAGTCACCACTGGTGACTATAGTAGATGTCCCCAGCAAGCTCCATGGAAAGTGGGAAACTGGAGGGGGTGGGCAGATTTAGGTGACCTCTTCTATCAGAGGAGGCATAATGACCCCCCCCCCCCCCCCGCCCCTAGTTCTTTATCAGGCTGCCACAATTACCTACAAATGTTGCTTTGGTGCCTCTGATGGCTAACTACAGGTGGAATTCCTTCTTTTGTCATCCTTAAAAGGGGATTGCTCTACAAGTGACACTTATTATCAAGATAAGGAAAAGGTTTCTAACTCCTCACTAGCTTCCCACTGGTCCAATCCAATCCCAAGAACGAGGCCCGAGAAGTGCCACGTGGTAGTGGAACAGTTGTAATGAAACTGAAGGCAGGAATTGCTAAGGGAGTCTTAAAAATCTGGCAGAGCAAAGGGATTCTTAAAAATCATTTGGCAGAGCAAAGTCCCATGAGCTACTAAACCTAGAAACCTAGGAAGTCCATCTTCTGCAAGGATTAAAGTCCTTGTTTTGCAAGCATGGAAGTCCTTCTTCTGCAAGGATGGAAGTCTTTAATCTGCAAGCATGGAAGTCCTTCTTCTGCAACCATGGAAGTCCTTCTTCTGCAACCATGGAAGTCCTTCTTCTGCAAGGATTAAAGTCCTTCTTCTGCAAGGATTAAAGTCCTTCTTCTGCAAGCAAGGAAGTCCTTCTTCTGCAAGGATTAAAGTCCTTCTTCTGCAAGCATGGAGATAAGAAGTGCACACCCGATAGCGATACATATTCTCTTCTTGTATGGAAATAATTTTTAGTAACTTCTGATGATTTAGCCCAATAAGGGTGTTTTATGAAAGTTGGTGGAAAATATGATTCATCTGATCATATAATCAAATAATTTCTAAAACTGTGGAATGTAAAAATTTGTATCAATCTTACGTGAAAATAACATTACTGTCATCAATAAGTTGTTTCCATCAGGTCAGTATGACCCGGCTATTATTACTTTGTATTTCCTTGTTACCTAGCAACCAATATGTCGTCTCATGTCATTATGACCTGCTGTTACTTTATGGTATGATGAAACTGACCAATGATTGTGAAGTTGCTTAATGAAGTAAACACCCTGCTGGAAGGGTATAAAAAGTCTCATACTTGAATAAAAGGTTGAGCTGGTTTCAGAAACATTTTTCTGTGATTGCTCCTGAGCTCGTCCTTCCATTGCATTTGACTCCTCTACAATGTACTGACTGGTCTCCCTTGAGGACCAGCCTAACACAAGCCAGAGCCAAGCCAAGAGACAAACTGGGAAAAGCAAAAGCAAGTGGCACATGGTTACTCTAGATAACAATGGTCAGAGAGCCTGGTAAGTTGTAGCTTAGTAAATACCATAAATGTTCCATCAATATGAAGGACTGGACACTGAGTCGTCTATGGGACCGCAGGATCGGCAACTAGATTGGTAAGAACCAGAGTCAGCTGCAGGTTTCAGTAGACCACTGGGCGACAGAGCCTCAGTGGGCCCCTTTATAGTGAACTCACATGGCAGCATTGAAAATTCAGAAACTAAAACAGTCCCCTGTTCCCTAAAATAGTTAATCATTCCAAACAGCCCCCTCATGCTTATCTTGTATACAGCTCCCTCATGGTTATTATATATAAAGCCCCCTCACCCCCAAGGATTCCTTATATACAAGTCTTAGTTGCCCCCTTCCCCAGCAACCCAGGACCCTGGCACTTGTCCAGATATGACCAGTGCTGGTGCAACGCCTGGTAAGAACACAAAGTAAAGAAGGAGAATTACAAAAAAGCAGCGGAAAATAGATGTTAGAAGAAGAATCATAAGGAAATAGAGGAAGAATAAAAAACAGAGAAGAAGAAGGTGATGGTTAGAGATGAAAAATGAGGATTTAAAGAAAAGACAGAAGAAGACAGAGAAGACGGTGAAGGTGGTAGAGAAAAAAAAAGGGAAGAAAAAGCAGGTGAAGACAACAATAAAAAGGAGCAGATAATAGTGATGCAACAGAAGTGAAAAATAAGGTGAAGGCATAAAAGAAAGAAAATAAGATGAAGGTGAAGAAAGCATGGGAGACAGAAAGAAAGATGGCACCAATAGAGAAAGAGAGGACAGATGGCACCAATAGAGAAAGAGAGGGAAGATGTCACCAAAAGAGAAAGAGAGGAAAGAGGGCACCAATAGAGAAAGAGAGGAAAGATGGCACCATTAGAGAAGTAGAAGAAGGTGCAGTACCTAGAAAAAAATAAGAAAGGAGAGATTGAGAAGAAGAAGAAATTGAAGCCGATGAAGAAGGTTAAGAAAGTGCATGAAACAAGAAAAAAGAAGAGGAAGGAGAAGGTGAAGGCAGCTGAGAAGGAGAATGAGAAGGTTTCGAAGAGAGTGTTGGCCATAGAGAAGAAGTTGTAGCAAGAAAAAGTCAACAATGAAAAAGATAAGAAGGTGCAGGCAACATTAAAAAAGAAGAAGAAAATGGTAAAGACAACAGAAGATAAGGAGAAGAAGGCAACAGTAAAATACAAGGAAAGGAATGTGAAGTCAACAATAAAAAAGAAGAACGTGAAAGCATTAGAGAAGAAGGGAAGATAATGATGATGAAAAGAAGCGACAAAACAAAAACATAAAAAAGAGGAAAAAAATAAATAATTTCAAAGATAGAAATAATAAGAAGAAGGCAACGGTAAAATATAAGAAGAGGAACCTGAAGGCAACAATGAAAAAGAAGAGCTTGAATGCCTCAGAGAAGAAGGGAAGATAATGATGATGAAGTGACTGGAAATATTGACACAATAAAACAAAAACATAAAAAAGAGGAAAAAAAGAAATAAATTCAATGATAGAAATAAGGAGAAATGAGAAGATGGAAATGATTGGAGATGACTGGGTGGTAGGACCTCACTGTCTTCCCGTGACTGTGAATGTGGGTTCCCTGTAATTAGCGGATAATCACCGGTTCTAGCAGAAGACTCTTTGTTGGGGTTAATTTCTTTCATTTGCTGCTGTATTTCCTAATGTGACTGATTATCGTGACTTTATTCATCCCGTAGATTGAAGTCGACTCTATCAATGTCGGTTTTGCATATTCTCCGATGTGAAATACCTCACCGCTTCAGCTGAGAGGAGGAAAAAAAACACTTTCATAAATCATTTTTCTTAAATATTCATTTCATTAAGCTCAAGGAGGGAAGACTGATTTATAAAACAATTTCAGCTAATGAAATTATTTCACAAGCCTGATTTTCAGAGCTTACATGCTGATTCTTTTTAAAAAATATGCTAATATAATTGACCCCTCTATCGTGGATGGAAAATTTCAGTCGAATTTTTTTTAATCAGCCTTGTTGACTTAAAAGACGAATCTCATCACAGAGTCCTCAGCACCTTCTTACACCGTCTACTGACAACTAACATTGTGACTCAGCGCAGACAATGGCAGATATTATGCCCAAAACTATATAGACAGGCAAGAAAAATAGTCTCACTGCTTAGTAATTCATTAGTAAATGATAAGGGAGGTCCTCACACTGCTGTGCACACAGCTTTCTGTAAGCTCCTCCCAAGCCCCTCCTCTCTGCTCTGTGGAAGAGCTATAGCCGCAGCAGTGGGAGGATAATTTCCAAGTACAGGTATAATCCTGGAATATAAATGCATATTTCACAATACTGCATCTACTAAAAACATACACAAAGGTCTGATTACACATCACATTAGGGTAAATAGATAAGACTTCCTGCAGAGAGCTCAGAGAACATCAGTGTGAGAACCATAATTGATCCATGTTAGGAAAAACTGCTTCCTGAATATGGACATCTGCACCCTCCCCCGACATTGGACCATGTATCAGCCATAACATGTGATATTATTACACTGCAGACATCCCAGCCCCTCCTGACCCTGCACCATGTATCATCCATAACATGTGATTATTACACTGCAAAGCCCCTCCTGACCTGACCATGTTCATCCATACATGTGATATGATTATACTGCAGACATCCGCCCCTCCTGGCCTTACCGTATTTCATACATAACATGTGATATTATTACTACTGCAGATATCCCAGCCCCTCTGACCCTGTACCATGTATCATCCATAACATGTGATATTATGTACACTGAACAGACATCCGCGCCCCTCCTGACCCTGCTGTACCAGTATTAATCCCATAACTCTGTGATATTATTACACTGCAGACATCCCAGCCCCTCCTGACCCTGTACTACGTATCATCCATAACATGTGATATTATTATACTGCAGACATTCCGCCCCCTCCTGACCCTGTACCATGTATCATCCATAATATATGATATTATTACACTGCAGACATCCTGCCCCTCCTGACCCTGCACCATGTATCATCCATAACATGTGAATTATTACCGAGACATCCCCAGCCCCTCCTGACCCTGTACCATGTATCCTACTAACAGTGATATTATTACATGCAGATACCTGGTCCCTCGAACCTGTACCATGTATCTCCATAACATGTGATATTTTACACCAGACATCCCCGGATTCCTGACCCTGTACCATGTATCAGCCATAACATGTGATATTATTACACTGCAGACATCCCGACCCTCCTGACCCTGTACCAGGATCAGCCATAAAATGTGATATTTTACCACTGCAGAAACTGGTCCCTCCTGACCTGTACCATGTCTCATCTATAACATGTGATATTAATACACTGCAGAATCACCGGCCCTCCTGACCTGTACTTATATAATCCATAGCATGTGAATTATTACACTGCAGACATCCCGGTCCTTCCTGACCCTGTACCATGTTAATCCATAATATGTGTCTATTACACGCAGATATCCTGTACTGCTGACCCTGTACCATGTATCATCATAATGTGATATTATACACTGCAGACATCCCGGATCTACTGACCCTTACCAGTATCACGCCATAACATGTGATATTATTACACTGCAGAATCCTGGTCCCTCTTGACCTGTACCATGTATCATCCATAACATGTGATATTAATACACTGCAGACACCCGGCCCCTCCGACCTGCACCATGTATCATCCATATACAAGTGATATTATTACTCTGCGGCCCCTCGACCCTGTACCATGATCTCATAACATGTAATATATTACACTGCAGACATCCCGACCCCTCCTGACCCTGTACCATACATCATATAACATGTGATATTACAAGGAGAATCCCGGCATCCTCCGACCCTGCACATGTATCATCCATAACATGTGTATTATTACACTGCGGCCCCCTGACCTGTACCATGTATCATCCATAACATGTGATATTATTACACTGCAGGACATCCTGGGCACTCCTGACCCTGATACCATGTATCATCCATAAAATGTGATATTTACACTGCAGGCATCCTGGCCCTCCTGACCCTGTACCAGTGATCATCCATAACATGTGATATTTATACACTGCAGAAAATCCTGGTCCTCCTGACCCTGTACATGTATCATCACATAACATGTGATATTTACACTGCAGACATCCGACCCCTCGACCCTGTACATGTATCATCCATAACATGTGATATTATTACACTGGAGACATCCGGCCCCTCTGAACCTGCACCATGGATCATCCAAACATGGGATATTATTAACGCGGCGCCCCTCCTGACCCTGTACCATGTATCATCCATGAACATCTGAGTGATTATTACACTCGCAGACATCCGACCCCTCCTGACCCTGTACCATGTATCATCCATAACATGTGTTATATTACACTGCAGACATCCCGACTCTTCCTGACCCTGCACCATGTACATCCATAAAATGTGATATTATTACATGCGCCCCCCCTCCTACCCTGTCCAATGTATTATCCATAACATGTGATATTATTACATCGCAGACATCTCGACCCTCCTGACCTGTACCATGTATCATCCATAACATTGATTATATTACACTGCAGACATCTGGTCCCTCCTGACCCTGTACCATGTATCATCCATAACATGTGATATTATTACACTGCGACATCCTGGTCCCTCCGACCCTGTAACCATGTAATCATCCATAACATGTGATATTATTACACTGCAGACATCCGACCCTCCTGACCCTGTACCGCCCAAACTGCCATAGTACCAGTGCACCCCTCTCACGTGCACTCTCATTAACCAACTGCGGTCACAGTCCAGTGCCCCCCCCTAGACCCTGTACATGTATCACCACATAACAATGTAATATTATTACACGCAGACATTCCGGATCCACATGACCTGTAAAATGTATCGATCCATAAACATGGATATATTAACTGGAGACATAAGGTCCTCCTGACCCTGTGCCACGTTTTATAATTACATGGTGATCAGAGATGAGGCGAACATGCTCGTCCAGAGTGATGCTCGGTCGAGCATAGTAGGTACTCGAAAACTGCTCGTTGCCTCGGACGAATAATTCGCCCGCTCGAGAAATGGCAGCTCCAGCGTTTGCTTTGCGGCCAGAAAACAGAGCCAATCACAAGCCACGGAGCATCTGCACTCACCCAGCATGAGTAACGGTACCTTACACGTCAGATAGCAGTGGTTGGCTGGCCAGATCAGGTGACCTGGGATATAGACTAGCCGCTGCCCGCGCTGCTCGGATCATATCTGTGTCTGGATGCCGCTAGGGAGAGAGTGTGCTGGTCAGGGAAAGCGTTAGGGTTTCTATTAGCATTACTGTTAGGCAGGAGATGATTCTAAAAAGACCCAAAAGCCCTTCTTGGGCTACACATTACAATAACGTTCTACTTCTTTTTTTATTAATTTGCATCTAGTACCATTTTTGGAGGAATTAGCAAGGGGGGACTTGCTACCGTTGTGTTTAGCTCTAGTGGCACACATATCATAGCCAAGGACCGAAGTGGGAAAATTAGTACTAGGTTTGATTTCAATTAGGCCACTAACGCAGTGTCATCATCATACTGGCAATAGTACGTGTGCATTTGATACTTGCTACGAAATAGCCAGAGGAAGAAATTACAAAGAGCTTACTTACGCATACAGTATAGCGTTCTATATATTTGATTTCTGGTTGATCTGCGGTTGGCTGTATATTCTGAGCGTGACTGTACTAGCCAATTCTGAGCAATTTGTAGTGAGACTTGCGACCGCTGTGTTCTCGCGCTTAGTGACGACACTATCCATAGCAAGACCGAAGTGGGAAAAATAGTAGGGGTTGTTGGATTCAATATAGGCACTAACTCAGTGTCATCTCATCTGCATAGTAGTGTTGCTTGATACTGGCAGAAAATAGCCATAGGAGAATACAAGAGACTTAATTACGCCTACAGTAGCGTTCTATATATTTGATTTCTGGATTGATCTGCGTGGTGCTGTCTTTCTGCAGTGCAGTACTAGCCAATTCTGAGCAATTGTAGTGAGACTTGCGACCGTGTGTTCTGCGCTAGTGACGCACATATCATAGCAAAGACCGAAGTTGGAAAATTTAGTAGGGTGGGATTTACTAAGGCACTAAACTCAGTGTCTCATCATACTGGCATAGTAGGTATGCTTTGATACTTGGCTAGAAAATAGCCATAGCAATAGGATAGCATGTTGGTTTTAAAAACTCAAAAAAAAAAACAAAAAACACAAAAAAAAAAAAAAAAACAAAAAACCAAAAAAAGTTAAAAAAAAAAAAAGTTATAACTCTCCATTTTAAAAGTAACCGAGGGCTAGGGGTAGACGAGGACGAGGCGGGGACGTGGGCGTCCACACTACTGCAGGGTCAGAGGCCGTGGTCCTGGCGGGTGAGACACCACCTGCGATGAGGGAGCAGGGGAACGCGCGCAGAGCTCAACTCCCTAGGTCTCATGTCTGAAGTTACTGGGACTCTGGTGTGAGCACATGTGAGAGCCAAAACAGTGCGAACAGGTGATGTGTGGATTGCGCACAAGCTTCGAGCAATTTGTCCAACACATCAGTCTTCCACGCAGTCCACCCATGTACAACGAACATCGCCACTCCTACCTAGCCCCTGCACCTCAGCCTCCTCCCCCCAGTCTGCCCCTCCTCCCAGAGAAATTTGCATTTGAACCGGCATACTCTGAGGAACTGTTTTCTGGACCTTCCCACAGTCCACAAACCACATCTGTCGGGTATGCTGCTGAGCCAATTTCCGATGCCAGGTTTTCCACCAGTCACAGTCTGTGGGTGATGATGACCTTCTTGACGTAGTGGAAGTGTGTAAGAGGTGTCCGACGATGAGGAGACACGTTGTCAGACAGTGGGGAAGTTGTGTCAGGGGCAGGAAGTCCAGAGGAGGGAGCAACTGAGAGGATCGGAGAGGATGATAGGTGACAGACCCAAGCTGGGTGAAGAGGCACAGGAGTGAACACAAGATGCCTTCTGACGAAGAGTCCATGACAGAACAGGTTGGAAGAGCCAGTTGGTGGGGCCAGACGGAGAGGCAGGGCCAGAGCTGGGCATCAGCGCCAAATGTGTCACTAGTGAAGCCACCATGCGAGAGGCTACTGCGCGAGGGCTAGATCTTCAGAAGTCTAGGAGGTTCTTTACATAGGAAAACACCGGATGACCGAACGGATGTGGTGTGCAACATTTGCAAACCAGAGCTCAGCAGGCGGGTTCCACACCACTACTAGCTTAACTACCACCAGTAATGCAGCAACACGGCATAAGGATTATAGCTACAACACCTCCATACAAGCTGGCAGAACAAAGCAACGTTACACCTCCTGCCAGTTGACACCAGCACATGCTCCTTCCCCTGTGTACACGTGCTAGTCAGCCCCCTGCCCAGGACCACATGACCACAAAAACACCATCGTACGCCTCCACGAATCCCCAACAAGACAACACAGCGTTCAGACTCATCCATACCCCAGACTCGCAGAGAAGGAAACACGCAACACATATAGTGCAACCACCCGCAACCGCCCAAGCCATAATGTGCACATCTCCAGATTGCTTAGCCATAGGAGATGCTGCACCTATACGAGCTAGTGAGAGACCCGAGGCCTATTCGCAAACCCTCATGGAGGCAAGGCCCGACCCATCGGATTACGACAGCACCGCCCCACTACTTATTCACCAGAATGCCCGTCCCGCCCTGCACCAGCACGTGTCAGAACAACCTATACCGTGCCCCGGACAACGCCGTTATCTGGACAAGTCCACCTGACCACGGACACCGTAAGATCAATGGCGGATCTAAGAGACGGGTTGGGCGATAGAATGAGATTAGAGAGGAGAGTAGGGGGGTGCACATTATAAAGGCTTTATGGATGAGGGTTATTATTATTTTAAAACGTATTCGAAAAGGAGACTGGCAGCCAGTGCAGCGACTGGCATGAACTGTAAGCATACATGGTCCCCCTTATCAAACGAGCTGTGTCAGGAGAATTTGGGTTGTTTTCATGGCTTCCATGTAACTTGTCGCCACCCTGCTGTGTAATCCACAAAATATACTGGCAAACTTTATCATGTACCGATATTATTTGAGCGCTTCTTGCTACCTCTTTGGTTCCTCTCTGACACCCATTGGTTTGAAGCTGAGTCCAATTAGGGTATGTCGCCATGCACTCTCTAGCCTGCTGCCGCTGACCTCTGCATGCCGTCCCCTATAGTGTCAGGGTCAATTATTGGATGTTTAGATGCTATCTAGCTTCATTCTGTCACTCTGTCATGGCCATGCTGTGCCCATAATTTTGGCATAATGGTGCGATTATTTAAGCAGCCTCAGAGGGCATCCATGCATGCTGCCCCTGCTGTTTCCTGTCCATTTCCGTGGTGTTTCCATCCTTTTTGAGGTTCCCAGGTGTTTGGCCAAGCTTCCCTGTGCAGGAGCCTTGGTCCCCTTGAAAAATGCTCGAGTCTCCCATTGACTTCAATGGGGCTCGTTATTCGAGACGAGCACTCGAGCATCGGGAAAAGTTTGTCTCGAATAACGAGTACCCGAGCATTTTAGTGTTCGCTCATCTCTACATGTGATATTTTACACTGCAGACAACAAGGTATAATCACCTTAGGCTTTTTTACTACAATTTTTTATTTTTATTTTTTAGGACAGTCAATCTTTGGAATAGCCCTAAGGGTCTAGATGCCTTTTTACACCTAAATAACATTGATGGTTATGTTATATAGAATTGTTTCCCCTAAATCCATTCGCTTCCTTTGTTGAACTTGAAGGACTATGATATAAAGTGATTTTCATGTAGATGCGTCAATTAATGAGGAAGGTTCACAGAGCTGATTATTGGCGGGTTTTTGTTTTTTTCACCAAATAATTAAGAAAACACGTTGTTTATAATAGCTGGTAAATTTATTTTCCAAACAGATTTTACTGTCAATCATAATATTTCTGTAAAGAATTTGTCCTGCTTCATGGCACCTGCTGGGAGAAGTAGTCAGTGCGGTCGGGGCCAACAAAAAACTAAAATACCGGCTATGATTCCGGTCTGCCGACTTGATGACTGATCAATGATTGTGATATCACACAATTAATCCATGAATTTAAAATGAGTGTAAATATTCCCATTATATGGTGTCTACACTCACCGGCCACTTTATTAGGTACACCTGCCCAACTGCTCGTTAACACTTAATTTCTAATCAGCCAATCACATGGCGGCAACTCAGTGCATTTAGGCATGTAGACATGGGCAAGACAATCTCCTGCAGTTCTCCCGAGCATCAGTATGGGGAAGAAAGGTGATTTGATGCCTTTGAACGTGGCATGGTTGTTGGTGCCAGAAGGGCTGGTCTGACTATTTCAGAAACTGCTGATCTACTGGGATTTTCATGCACAACCATCTCTAGGGTTTACAGAGAATGGTCCGAAAAAGAAAAAACATCCAGTGAGCGGCAGTTCTGTGGGCGGAAATGCCTTGTTGATGCCAGAGGTCAGAGGAGAGCAATTGGCAGAATGGCTTCGAGCTGATAGAAAGGGCAACGTGACTCAAATCGCCACCCGTTACAACCAAGGTAGGCAAGAAGAGCAGGTTCTGAACGCACAGTACGTCGCGAACCTTGAGGCAGAGGGCTACAGCAGCAGAAGACCACACCGGGTGCCACTCCTTTCAGCAAAGAACAGGAAACTGAGGCTACAATTTGCACAAGCTCATCGAAATTGGACAGTAGAAGTTTGGAAAAACGTTGCCTGGTCTGATGAGTCTCAACTGTGTGATGCCATCATGTCAATATGGACCAAAATCTCTGAGGAGCTTCCAGCACCTTGTTGTATCTATGCCACAAAGAATTGAGGCAGTTCTGAAGGCAAAAGGGAGTCCAACCCGTTACTAGCATGGTGTACCTAATAAAGTGGCCGGTGAGTGTATAAGACCTCACAGTGCAGGTCAGAGCACATGACAATCGAGGTATAAGAATAACCCCAAGGTCATGGTCACACACGTTTTTGGTTGCGTTTTCATTGTGTTTTG
Source organism: Engystomops pustulosus (assembly GCA_019512145.1). NCBI lineage: Eukaryota > Metazoa > Chordata > Amphibia > Anura > Leptodactylidae > Engystomops > Engystomops pustulosus. The sequence goes on along the minus strand of CM033650.1, from coordinate 7,894,018 downwards.
AAACACATTACAATGGCCAGTGGCTCATTGTACTGAATCATATGAAAAAACTCCATATACTCCAATACAGTTGTATTGCAGTATATGGTAGGAACGATCTGACTATCTTATGTTAATGTACCCTAGCTAGTCTAACAAATAGTGAAAAAAAAAAAAGTTTAAAAAAAGTTCAAATCACCCACCTTTCCCTAGAACTGATATAAAATATAAACAGTAAAAGTCTCAAACACATTAGGCATCGCCGCATCCCAAAATGCCCAATGTATCAAAATATAAAAACTGTTATAACCGGCGGTGACCTCCGATACAGTAAATGGCGCCCAAATGTCCGAAATGCAACTTTTACACCTTTTTACATGACATTAAAAAATGTAATGAAAAGTGATCAAAATGTCGCACTGTCCTCAAAATGGTATCAATGTGTCAGCTCATTTCACAAAAAAATGACCCCTCCCCCAGCTCTGTGCCCCAAAGTATGAAAAGATATTAGTGTCAAAAGATGGCAAATTATTTTTTTCCTTTTTCATGCACATTCGTTTAATTTTTGAAAATGTATTAAAGCGCAATAAAACCTGTATAAATTTGGTATCACCTCGATCATACCGAACCAGAGAATAAAGTAGAGGTGTTATTTGGGGCGCAAAGTGAAAGTCGTAAAAACTGAGCCCACAAGAACGTGACGCACATGCTTCCCAGTACACGGCATGGAATAATAAATAACATTACGGGAAAGTAATATTTGTTACGCAGAAAATAAGCACTCACATAGCTCTGTACACGGAAAAATGATAAAGTTATAGATTTTTGAAGGTGGAGAGCAAGAAATGAGCAAAAAAAAAACCTGCGTCCTTAAGGGGTTAAGAACTTGTTTGAGAAAGTACCTCCTCCTGCATTCACACTTGTGCATACATTGCATTTTGAAACAGTATAACAGCTGAGGGGGGGGGGGGGGCTACCTAGGCACATTACTATTAACATTTGTACAATGCTTAGGCTTGTTCACATTGGCATTGTTTTTCACATCCGTGGTTCAGCGATTTCCATGGATACCGCACACGTTTTTAATGAGAGTTTTCACATTGGCTTATTTTTTCACTGATTGTTTGTCCATGAAGAAACCAAAACTGATGAGACTGAAAAACCAGATACGATGTTTTCAAAGCAATGAAAACTTTTTTTTTTGCAGCCTCAGAGATAAAATGGAAGCATCACAGAGACAAAATGTTTTGGTTTTTTTTTGATGCTTTTGAAAAATCAAAAATGAATACAAGATATCTAATGCACCAGATGCTGGGGCTGCAGGAGAAGAAGAGTTGTGAACATGTTCAGATTATCATTGGAGCTCCAGCTTCAAGTCGCGTAATTCTTCCTATCCAAGGAGCCTTGGAGGGAAGGGCAGAAAGATGACGATTACTCTTACCGGTAATGAGATCTTTCCATAGCCTCATAACAGCACTTGACAGAATGGTTATTCCCGGCAGTGAACCTCATAACGGAAATTAGCGCCCAAATGTCCAATATGCCACTTTAAAGCCATTTTAAATCACTAAAAAATTTTTTATAAAAAGTGATCAAAATATCGTATGGTCCTCAAAACGTCAGCTTATCTTACACAGCTTCATACACAAGTATGAAAATGATTTTAGCGTCAGAAGTAGGCGAAATGAAAACTTTTTTTGTACAAACAATAAAAGTAGAGCATTTGGAGCGCCCAGTGATAGTCGTAAAAACTGAGCCCGCAAGAAAGTGACGCAAATGCGTTTTCACCAATTATACCACATTTGGAATTTTTTTCCCCCCTCACCAGTACACAACATGAAATAATAAATAACGTCACTGAGACATACAATTTGTTACCCAGACAATAAGCCCTCACACAGCTCAGTGAAATATGAAAGTTATATATCTCTGAAGGCACATCATCCATAGTTGTCTTCCGACATGCTTTTGGAGTTAAAACGTGTGCAAGTATGTTTAGTCAGTACCAAACTACACTACCCTTTATAAATGGTGCAGGCACAAGCCCATGCTACTTGTGACTAGAGTGCTTAAAAATGCAGGACACGCCTCTAATTCAAAATTTACAGTAGTGTCCACTCCTGTATATAACCCCTCACATGGCTTGTATCCTCTCCTGTATACTACCCCTCACATGGCTTGTATCCTCTCCTGTATATTACCCCTCACATGGCTTGTATCCTCTCCTGTATATAACCCCTCACATGGCTTGTATCCACTCCTGTATATAACCCCCTCACATGGCTTGTATCCTATCCCTCACATGGCTTGTGTCCTCTCCTGTATATAACCCATCACATGGCTTGTGTCCTCTCCTGCATATAACCTCCTCACATGGCTTGTATCCTCCCCTGTATATAACCCCCTCACATGGCTTGTGTCCACTCCTGTAGATTACCCCTCACAAGGCTTGTATCCTCTCCTGTATATAACCCCCTCACATGGCTTGTATCCACTCCTGTATATAACCCCCTCACATGGCTTGTATCCTCTCTTGTCCGTTACTAGCATGGTGTACCTAATAAAGTGGCCGGTGAGTGTATATCCCAGCATCCCTCTCCCGCATGAGGATGACCATGTGATCCACTATCTCCTAATTTGTTGGGCTGTAAGCACCTATAGACAATCCCCAGTCTACCTACTCTCCTGGGTGAGCTTGCCACATACTACGGTGCCTGAGCAAAGGTTCCTAGTGGCTCAAGTCCTTCTGTTTGGTATAAAACTCCTGACTACTCTTGCCAGTCTCCCACACTGGGCTCATCTGGATTCCCACACTGAACCTTTTTCGCCTGCTCTGACCTTTGACCGCTCTGACTACATATTGGGGCACATTGACTTACCCAGTCCCTCGGAGTTCCCGAAAGTGCATTGTCCGACAATAATGCACTGTGCCGCGATTCACTAAGATCATGATCCTGCATGTGTCGTTTCCCTACTCAGGTCCGCAGGAGTTCACCATCTTCTTCCTGGTGCATGTAAGTGCATTGTTTTGCGACACAATTTGAAAGTTAAATCCCGTGCTCGGATCATCAGACTGCCAACCCCCCCAATTTTGTACGAAAGCCAGGGCAGCCACGCAACATAATCCCCAGTTAGATAACTGTCACAACGGCGCAAATCCTGAAAACGCCGGAAAATCAGACGCAAGTGTGGACGAGGAACCTTAGTAAATAAGCCCCATATTGTCATATCTCTCATACGGCGCCTTACAGACGGTCCTTCCCGGGCCAAAATTTATTACGTTTATCTTAGGTTTTAATCTACTGTAAATGAACATGTCCATAGCGTTGACTGTAAGGATGCTGGGGGTTATTGTTAATCCTCCATGATGTAATCTTTCCATAATTTAGTGGTGTATATACGTCTGAGGCTTTAGATCTGAAAGTCAGGTGTAAAATATGCATTAAGCCTCACACTGACAACTTCCCAATTTACACCTTTGTAGAGTTACTTGCAGTCAGGTTGAATAATTGAAGAACTGTGACCTTAACAAGAAGCAAGTCATACGAGATGCTCATTTATCAGCACATCAAGGTCTTTTACTTTCACAAGTGTAAAGCTGACCTGAGGGGGCACCTGATGATAAGGATAGGGGTGGCCCCCACCCATGTATGGAGTTACTAGGGGTTCTGTATATAATCCATAATCCTATATTCACAGCAGTGGAGCTCATGCTCAATAGTAGCAATTTACAAGTTGTCAGCATCGGATCACACCTTCAGTCTATTTCCATGATTTCCTTCTGCTCTTCTTATCTGGTGCTTGTTCCGTAGAAGATGTTCTGTAAGGTCCATTGGGGTCTCGTAACATGTATGTATAATGTATCAGTTGTGGTTTGTAAAAAGACCTTTTATAAAAGATACTATAGAAACAGTTATGCCTTCTATACAGTATTTGTATCAGGACTCCTCTCTATTAGGGAACCACGGTGGCTCAGTGGTTAGCACTACAGCCTTGTGATTGCCCGTTGTGACCCCGGTTCCGTTCCTGACTACGCTTCTCCGTTTCCTGCCTTGACCTATTGCTACGTCCCCGACTCTGATTCCGTGCTGCCCGTCCTGACCTCCTGCCTGTTCCAGACTACGAGATTGCCTACTGTTCCTGTACCCTGACCTTGGCTGCCACCACAGACAAGTCACACCTGTGGAACAACCTGGTGGTACCACGCCGCAGCAAGACCAACCGGCTTTGCAATGAGCTCTGGTGAAGACCGGGTGCCACTTAGACTTCGGTGGCTCATCGTCTGCTGTGGTTCAGAGGATCCACAACCTCCGATCCTGATAGCCAGATCAGGGCCACCATATGTATGTTCTTGCAAGTTTATCCATCAAGTGATCTCAGCTTTAGAAATCATTCCAAGAACATCTTCTCATGTTGTACCATAAACTCTGTTTTATCAATGTTGTTTATTTTTCTAGTTTAACATTTTTTATGCATTAGAAACATAAAAAATACTTAATCTGCATAGACCACAGTGTTTACACTGTCCTTGTGTTAACTGGAAAGTATGAAATTTGATATCACGGGGATCCTCCAATTGATGTATTGTTGGTAATTCTGTATCAGAGGAGGCGGCCGTTGTTAAGAAATAATGAAAAACTCAGCGTGTAATATTTTCCTGTATGCGGCGCGGGATGGCGGTGCCTTGATCTGCCTGATTCTGGATTATAGTCAATGGGGATGACATAGAAAAACTGGTAGGAAATACAATGTAGCAAATGTCTCATCTGTCTCTCTCCATCTCGCCCACATCGACTTTAATTTATACATCAAGTAGAGTGTAACATTTATACTTTGTAAAAATATATGTATAAATTGTTGTGACAATCTACCACCAATCCACAGTACAGCGGAACCTGATCATCATTGGGTCCTGATCATCACTAGATCCTGATCATCATTAGATCCTGATCCTCAGTGGATTCTGATCATCATTGGGTCTTGAACATCATTGGGTCCAGATCATCACTGAACTCTGATCATTATTGGGTCCTGTTCATCACTGGATCCTGTTCATCTCTGGATCCTGATCATCCCTGGATCCTGACCATCGCTGGATCCTGATCATCCCTGGATCCGGACCATCACTGGATCCTGATCATCACTGGATCCTGAACATCACTGGATTCTGATCATCATTGGGTCCTGAACATCATTAGATACTGATCATCAGTGGATTCTGATCATCATTGGGTTCTGATCATCACTGAAACCTGATCATCACTGGATCCTGATCATCATTAGATCTTGATTAGAGATGAGCGAACATGCTTCGTTCCGCGCTTGCGTTGCGCGGTCTGAGCATCTACAGCGGTCCTCGAAACTGCTCGTTACTCGGACGAATACTTCGCCCGCTCGAGAAAATGGCAGCTCCCGCCGTTTTGCTTTTTGGCGGCCAGAAACAGAGCCAATCACAAGCCAGGAGACTCTGCACTCCACCCAGCATGACGTGGTACCCTTACACGTCGATAGCAGTGGTTGGCTGGCCAGATCAGGTGACCCTGGGATAGACTAGCCGCTGGCCGCGCTGCTCGGATCATTCTGTCTCTGGATGCCGCTAGGGAGAGAGCTGCTGCTGGTCAGGGAAAGCGTTAGGGTGTTCTATTAGCTTACTGTTAGGCAGGAGTGATTCTCAAAGAACCCAACAGCCCTTCTTAGGGCTACAATAACGTTCTACTTTTTTTATTTTAATTTGCATCTATTACCATTTTGTGAGGAATTAGCAGGGGGACTTGCTACCGTTGTGTTTAGCTCTTAGTGGCACACATATCCATAGCAAAGACCGAAGTGGGAAAATTCAGTAGGGGTTGGATTTCTATTAGGCAATAACTCAGTGTCATCTCATCTGGCATAGTAGTGTGCTTCCTTTGATACTTGGCTAGAAAATAGCCATAGGAGAATACAAACAGCTTCTTGAAGCCTACAGTAGCGTTCTATATATTTGATTTCTGGTTGATCTGCTGGTGGCTGTAGTTTCTGCAGTGCATGTACTTGCCAATTCTGAGCAATTTGTAGTGAGACTTGCGACCGCTGTGTTCTGCGCTTAGTGGCGCACATATCCATAGCAAAGGCATGGGCAACAGCATGGCCATGACAGGCCCAGTGAAAGAATGAAGCGAGATAGCATTACAACTCCAATAATTGACCCTGACGATAGGGGACGGCCACATGCGACGGCGAGCGGCAGCAAGCGGCAGGCTAGAGAGGTGGCATGGCGACATACCTAATGGACTCAGGCTTCCAAAACAAGGGTGGCAGAGAGGAACCAGGCGAGGTGAGCAAGTTTCGCTCAAATAATATCGCACGAGGATCAAAGTTGCCAGTAATATTTGGGATATATACACCTCAGGGGGCGCATCAAAGTCACATTGCGAAGCCATGTGAAAACAAACCCCAAACATTCTGACAGCTGAAACAGCTCGTGTGTGATAATCGGGGACTATTGTAGTGCTTAAAGTTGCCTGGCAAGTCGCTGCACTTGCTGCCAGTCCCTTCGAAGAGTTTAAATAATAATAAAGACGCTCATCCAATAAGCTATGTATAATGCTGCACCAGACCCTACCTCTCCTTCTGATCTCAGTCTACGCCAAACCCGTGCCTTAGATCCGCCAGTATGTGTCTTAGATTTAACCTCTACACCTAGTGCGGAGAACGTCCCACTCGCGTTCCCAAGAATTCTATAGAGCTGCACCCAATTCTTAGGGAATGCTCTGCCCGCTATCATGGACTAATACCTACCTCCAAAGTTTAAAAGTGTGCTCTTTAAAACCATTTCTTTTAGGCAAGCCTATAACCCTCATTACTGATGAAGTTTGTTAACTCTGTCTTACTATACCCGTCCGTGTCGCTCGTCCTCCCAGCTGTTATTCCGCAACCAAAGGCACAGACTTATCTGCCAGTCCCATTCACCCGGAATGGTATATAAGATGACGGCGAGTGTTTCAAGCGACAGCACAGCAATTCCATTTATTATATTTTTTCTATTCTAAGAAGAATGGCTTGAACCATTAAATATTCTTTACCTGTGTAGGACCCCATCCTCTTCATAAACCCGTAAGCTCTGGCGAGCAGGGGACTCAATCCTGTTGTCCATACAAAATGTTGTGCTAGGTACATTACATTTGTATGACGCTATATAAATAAAGATTATTATTATTGGAGGCCAGTGAATAGTAGTCGATTAAAGGGGCTCCAACTATGGTAGTGGATCTTGTGATGAGCTGGCGCTCTGCAGCCAGCAGGTCGCCAAATCCAAGCCCCTGTTTTCTAGGCTACTCCCCAGACAGCACTTCTGAGAACTTTTGTATAAGATCAGTGTAGTAGCGTTTCTTATAAGTTAGATTATGCTGGGGTGAGGGGAATGTAAGCCAGTCCTGTGCGCAAGAAGGCGCTGAAATAATATCACTAAAATGGAAAAGTGTGCCAGTCTATGTTAGTGGATAAACAGCGGGGGTGGCGCCAAAGTTAAACAACTTTGATTTGGAATGCCTTTTTTTGTAATAGCGTCTCGGGCGGTGTGTGCATTTATCGCCTTAGGCTAAGCAGTTTCAGCACCGCGTGCTGTGCTTGCGACGGCACTGCTGCTTGTGCCAGAGTACGATGATGCGCGCCATGAACACGGATTGTAATTGGATGAGGAGGGGTGAGGAGGGGTGGGAGGAGGTTTATAGTAGGCCTTTGAGACCTGGACGAGGCAAATTTTGTGACCTATATCGGTAGGCCCGCAATTCTCTGACGGTAGCCAGTAATATGAGCAGTCCCAGGGTCAGGACCTCAGGTCCCAGCCTGCACCAAGGTTAAGTGTTAGTAGCGTCTTATAAGTTTTGGATATGGCGGGTGAGGGGATGCGAATGTCGGAATGGAAACAGCATGCGCAAGAAGCGCATGATGCGCATGGAAGCTGGCGCTCCGCTGCAAGGCGGCTTTCGTCACAATCCAAGCCCCTGTCTCAAGGCTACTCCCCAAACAGCACTCTTTAACGACCTTGTATAAGATCAAGTGTAACAGTAGCGTTTCTTATAAGTTTAGGATATGCCGGGTGGGGGATGAAACAGATGCGCAAGAAAGAAGCGCTGAAATAATATCCCTAACGGTATTAAAAGTTTGCCAGTATATTGTGTGGATAACACAGCAGCCCGGGTGGCGACAAAGGTAAAACTTTGATGTGGAATCCATGACAACAACCAAAATTTGCCGAGCACAACCGCGCGTTTGATGAAAAGGGACGATGTATGGAGGCAGCTATATGGACGACTTGTGGAGGTAAGCAATGGAGCCAAAAGTGTGAGGCTGCATGGAGACAATTTATTTGGATAAGTGCTGTATGTGGCAAAGTCCCAAACATTTTTCAAACCAAGAGGGAGCAGGTAGGTGGCCCTCCAGTAAAATGGAATAGATTGAGTGCCGTAGGTGGCAGTCCAAAAAGGTTTCAAAACCGAGGAGCAGGTATGGTGGCCCTCCAGTAAAATGGAAAGATTGAGATGCCTGTAATGTGGGCAGTCCCCAAAATTCTTCAAACCAGAGGAGCAGGTAGGTGGCCCTCCAGTATAAAATGGCATAGATGAGTGCCTGTATGTGGCGTCCCAAAAATGTTCAAACCGGGAAGCAGGTAGGGTGGCCCTCCAGTAAAATGGAAATAGATTGAGGGACTGTATGTTGGCCGTCACAAAAATGTTCAAACAGAGGAGCAGGTAGGTGGCCCTCCAGTAAAATGGAATTAGATTGAGTGGCCCTGTATGTGGCAGTCCAAAAATTCTTCAAAACCAGAGGAGCAGGTCGGTGGCCCTCAGTAAAAATGGAATAGACTTGAGTGCTGTTGTGGCAGTCCCAAAAATTGTTCAAAACCAGATGGAGCAGGGAGGTGGCCCTGCCAAGTAAATAAAATGGGAATAGATTGAGTGCATGTATGTGGCGAGGTCCAAAAATTTTCAAACCATGAGGATGCAGGTAGGTAGGTGGCACTCAGTAAAATGGAATAGATTGAGTGCATGTTAGTGGCCAGTCCCAAAAAGTTTTTAAAACGAGGACAGGGTAGGTGGCCCTCCAGAAAATGGAATGATGAAGTGTCTGAGTGGCACTCACCAAATTGTTTCATTGAAAAAAAACAAAACAACAAGAGGGGAGCGGGTAGGTGGCCCTCCAGAGAAAATAAATTGCCATGAAGGACTATAGCAAGAGCCAGTGGGCCCCTGCAAAAAATAGCAATTTTACTGCAGGCTTTACGTGTACAAAGAGGAGGAGAAGGAGGAAAATGAGGAGGAGGAGGAGGAGGAGTGGATCAATTTTCAGGTGAGCTTCCTGCACTGGTGGAGATTGGAAGATCTGAGAAATCCAGCCTTTATTCATTTTAATAAGCGTCAGCCTACCTGTCAGCGCTGTCAGCGGCAGGCTGTGTACGTTATCGGTGATGATGCCGACCAGCTAGCACTGAAAAACCCGCTTTCGGACAAGACCTGCGTAGCGGCGAGGGCAGGCAAAGAACCTCAAGGCGTACAGCGCCAGTTAGTTGCCAATGTCCAGCTTTGAAAACCCAGTAGTTGTAGGGAGACTGGGTGCTCATTAGGACGGTGGTCTGGCAGCTACGTACTCCCTCACCATCTTTCTGTAAAGATCAGCCCTACTCTGCCGAGACTGGGGCACAGGGGGGGGGACAGTTTGTATGCTGGGGTGACATTAAAGCTGGCAAAAGCCTTGAAAGCGTTACCCTGCCAGTGATGGACACGATGCTGCTGGACCGTACTTCCCTCGCTAATTGTCCCGCAGGAACTACCACTCTGCATAGCGCTTTGTAGAAGGGAAATACTGTTTAGCATGGCACCAGGGCCCCTGCTGGTCTTATGCATTCCACACTCCTTTCATCTGCAGGGATAGAGGGAAAGAGTTTGCTGTGGTACCGTGGGGTCCGGCGAGTGACCCCCAGGGTAATCCCCGTGCTGAATAAATTCTTTGAACGCGAGGGTCACGGCTAGGCAGCATCGCATTGAAATCTGCCATATGCGCCAGAGTACCAACGCGTAAGAATCACTCCCTCCACTGCATGACTGTTCCATTTCCTCACCTCATCCAACTCTCCAACTACCCCCACTCCTCTTCTTTGCCCATACACGCTGAACAGTGAAAGACTAACAATGGTCCCATCTAGGTTCGCGCAAACCTTCTCCTCCTCTTCCTCTCATCTCATCCACCTCCAACCCTCCTACGATATTGCGTGAGAAGACAGAACCTCCGGGTGTGCTTGGCTAGCAACAAAGGGATATTCTTACCCCGTCTCTTGTGACGAGCGCAAAGCTCCGACTTCATGCTGACCGAGTCGAGTTTTTAACAGGCCAAGCAGCGGGGGGATGGTGAGGTGATTGATGGCGGGCTCGCCAGTACCAATCTGTGTGAACCTCCAAGTTACTCACCCCTGAATAATCAGACATCCACGTCCACTCCTATTGTAGACTGAGGAAGCTGCACTGACCTGACTACCAGTCTGGTGGAAGTTGACATCTGGCAGAGTCTAACAATCGCTCTGCGTGCTGGTAAACTCTGGATAACATGTCAGTGTTCAATTCCACCCGTGGGCACGTCGCACAACAGTCGGGGCGTGGTTCCCTGCAGTTGAGGCGCGCAGCTGCGCTGCCACTGAGAGTGGCAGCATCTGGGCTGGGAGCTTTCCAGTTGAATGCGCACAGATGCGGAGCACCTTCGTGAAGCAAATCAGAAGCTGGGGTATTGTTTGAGGAAACGCTGCAACTATCAGATTTCACACATGGCCAGGCATGGCACAGTGTGTCAGTCTGCCGAGTTGCAGAGCCGCCACCCAGGTTACGGCCGTGTCACACACAACCATTCCGGATTGAGGTTCACAGCGGTTGACCAGCCCACAGATCAGTCTGCGCCGTGATGGCCCACTGTAATAGCTCTTGGGCGGGGGTTGTTTGTGTCCTTTTGTCGCCCTAGGGCTCAGCAGTTTGAGAACCGCCTGCTTTGTCGCTTAGAGACGGCACTGCTGCTGTGCCTAGAGGGCATACCCGACTGTGAATGCGGCGCCGTTGCAAGGATGGTAGTTCGGAGGAGGAGGAGGCAGGGAGGGGTCTGGGAGGAGGAGGAGGCAAGTAGGCCTGAAAACCTGGACCGAGGTAGGCCCGCATCACGGCGCGGCAGGCAAGTATCGCGTATGAGAGCAGCCCCAGGGTCTCAGAATCGGTCCCACGCCTCCACAAGTTAAACCCAATGTGCCGTCAGAGATTTATAGTGGCCCTGCACGGCAGCACTCGTCCACGTGTCCGTGGTCCAGGTGGGACCTTGTCAGAAAACGGCGTTGGTCAGGGCACGGATGATGTTGGCCTGACACGTGTGGTGCAGTGGCTGGGGGAAGGCAAAAATAAGGAAAAGGATAGTGAGCGGCGGGGAACACGAATCGAGGGGCGGCCGCCGCCATTGAGGTGCGAAAGGGCCTCAAGGGTCTCTTACTAGCCCTATAGGGCAGCATCTCCAGGCTAAAGAACTCTGGCGATGTGCACATTAAGGGCTTGGCAGTGCGGGTGGGTTGACACTATCATTGGCGTTTCCGCTCCAGCGTCTGGGTAGGGAGAGAGCTGAACGCTGGTGAGATGCTGCTGTGGAGGGATCGTGGGAGGCGACCGATGGGGTTTTTGTGCAAGGGGTCCTGGGCAGGGGGCTGACTAGCAGCTGACACAGGGAAGGAGCAGTGGTGGGCACGGGGCCGGAAGGTGAACGGGCTTGTTGCCACTGAGTGGGGGGTGCTTAGTCATTCATTGCCGGCGATACTGGTGGTAGTTAAGATAGTAGTGTTGGAACCCCTGTGCGCATGGTTTGGCACCAAGGTTGTACATCACAGTTCGTCGGCCATACGGGTATCCTTAAAGTGAACCCCACACTTCTGAAGATCTAGCCCTCGCCGCAAAGAGCCCTCACCCGGGAGGACTTCACTAGTGACGTGCCTGATGCACCAGCTCTGCACTGCCTCTCCGTCTGGCCCCACCACTGCCTCTTCCAACCCTGTTCAGGTCGAGGACTTATCCGTCTCAGACAGCACAGGTGTTCACCCGGCCTCTCAACCCGCTTGTCTGTCACCTCAATCATCCTCCGATCCCTCAGTCCTGCGCCCCCACCTCGGACTTCCTGCCCTGGAACAAACACTCCCCAACTGTGTCTGACAACCGTGTCCTCCTCATCGCATCGGACACTCTTATGCATCATCTTCCACTACGTCAAGAGGTCATCTTCACCCCACAGACGTGAACTGGTGGAAAACCGGGGCACAGCGGAAAATTCCGTCAGCAGCAAACGGACAAGTGGTTTGTGACTTGGGAGGGTCCAGAAACAGTTCCTAAGAAGTAGCCGGTTCAAATGGCAAATTTTCCTGGGAGGTGCCCAGGACTGGGGGGAGGGAGGGGTGAGGTTTGCGGAGCGGAGGAGCCAACGTGGGGATTTTTCGGTTGACATGGGTGGACTGAGTGTGTAAAGACGGACTGGGGGTGGACAAATGCTCGAAAGCATGTCAGCCATCCACGGACATCACCTGTTCGCACTGTTCTGGCCTATCAAAACAGTGTATACCACGAGTCCCAGTAACTTCAGAAATGAAACTAGGGGTGTAAGATCTGCGGCGTTCCCCTGCTCCCTCATCGCAGGTGGTGTCTCACCCCGCCCAGGACCACGGCACTCTGACCCCGCAGTAGTTGGAAGACCAACGTTCCACCGCCCTGTCTCTACCTAGCACTCGGACGTTAAACATTTAAAATGCGAGTTCTAACTTTTTTTTTTTTTTTACTTCTTTTTGTGTGTTTTTGGTTTTTTTTGTGTTTTTTTTTTTGTGTGTTTTTTGTTTTTTTTGAGTTTTTAAAACCAAACAATCCTATCTATTGCTATGGCTATTTTCTAGCCACGTATCAAAGGAGCACACTACTATGCCAGATGAGATGCACACTGAGTTAGGGCCCTAATAGAAATTCAACACCTTACTGAATTTTGCCACTTCGGACCTTTGATATGCGATATGTGCGCCACTAAGCGCAGAAACAGCGGCGCAAGTCTCCTACAAATTTGATCAGAATTGGCAAAGTCCATGCATGCAGAAATACAGCCACCAGCAGATCAACCAGAAATTCAAAATATATAGAACGTAATGTAGGCTTCAAGAAGCGTTTGTATTCTCCTATGGCTATTTTCTCGCCAGTGTATCAAGGAAGCACACTACTAGGCCAGATGAGATGCATGAGTTATTGCCTAATAGAAAATCCCAACCCCTACTGAATTGTCCCACTGCGGCCTTGCTTAGGGATATGTGCGCTCACTAAGCGCGAACAAGCGCGGTCGCAAGTCTCAATATCAAATTGCTCAGAATTGGCAAGTAAGCATGCAAGAAACTACAGCACAAGCAGATCAACCAGAATCAAATATATAGACCGCTACTTGTAGGCTTCAGAAGCTGTTTGTAGTCTCCTATGGCTATTTCTAGCAGAAGTATTCAAAGGAAATGCACAACTACTATGCCATATGAGTGACACTGAGTTATTGGACTAATAGGAATCCAACCCTACTGAATTTTCCCACTTCGGGCTTTTGCTATGGATATGTGCGCCAATAAGCGCAGAACACAGCGGTCGCAAGTCGTCACTACAAAAATTGCTCAGAAGGGCGCAAGTACATGCCACTGCAGAAACTAAAGCCACCAGAGATCAACAGAAATCAAATATATAGAACGCTACTGTAGGCTTCCAGAAGCTGTTTGTATTCTCCTATGGCTATTTCTAGCAAGTATCAAGGAGCACACTACTTATGCAGATGTGAGATGACACTGAGTTATTGCCTAATAGAAATCCAAACCCTACTGAATTGGCCACTTCGGGCCTTTGCTATGATAGTGCGCCACTAAGAGCCAGAATCACAGCGGTCGCAAGTCTCACTCAAATTGCTCAGAATTGGCAAGTACATGCACTGCAGAAACTACAGCACCAGCAGATCAACCAGAAATCAAATATATAGAACGCTACTGTAGGCTTCAAGAAGCTGTTTGTATTCTCTATGGCTATTTCTAGCCAAGTTATCCAGGAAAGCACCACTACTATGCCAGAGGAGAGACACTGAGTTATTGCCTAATAGAAATCCAAACCCTACTGAATTTCCCACTTCGGCCTTTGTATGGATATGTGCGCCACTAGAGCAGAACAACCAGCGGTCGCAAAGTTCTCAATACATAATTGCTCAGGAATTGGCAAGTTACATGCACTGCAGAAACTACAGCACCAGCAGATCACCAGAATCAAATATATAGAACGCTACTGTAGGCTTCAAGAAGCGGTTTGTATTCTCCTATGGGCTATTTCTAGCCAAGTATCAAAGGAAGGAAGCACCAATACTATGCAGATTAGATGAGATGACACTGAGATTATTGCCTAATAGAAATCAACCCGCTACTGAAATTTTGACCACTTAGGCCTGTGCTATGGATTGTGCGGCCACTAAGAGCAGAACACGCGGGTCGCAAGCTCACTACAAATGCTCAGCATGGCAAGTACATGCATGCAGAACTACAGCACAGCAGATAATCAACAAGAAATCGAAATATAAGAACGCACTGTAGGACTCAAGAAGCTGTTTGTATTCTCCTATGGCTATTTTCTAGCCAAGTATCAAGGAGGAAGCACCCATACTAGGCAGTGAGATGACAATGAGTTATTGCCTAATAGAAATCCAACCCCTAATGAATTTTACACTTCTGCCTTTGTATGGATATGTGCCCAACGAAGCGCAGAAACAGCGTCGCAAGTCTCACTCAAAATTGCTCAGAATTGGCAAGTAAATGCATGCAGAAACTACAGCCACCAGCAGATCAACCAGAAATCAATCTATAGAACGCGACTGTAGGCTCAAGAAGCTTGTTTGTATTCTCCATGGCTTATTTCTAGCCCATAGTATCAAAGGAAGCACACTACTATGCGATGAGATGACACTGAATTAGTGCCTAATAGAAATCCAACCCCTACTGAATTTTCCACTTCGGCGGTCTCCATGGGGTGTGGTGTCCTCCTCTTATAGCTCCTACATGGGGTGTGGTTCCTCCTTATGAGCGTCTTCCATGGGGTGCGGTGTCCGCTCTATGGTTCTCCAGGGTGCAGTGTCTCCCTATGAGTGTCCTCCATGGGGTGCAGTGTCCTCCTCTATGAGCGTCCTCCATGGGGTGCAGTGTCCTCCTCTATGAGCGTCCTCCATGGGGTTTGTTGTCCTCCTCTATGAGCGTCCTCCATGGGGTTTGTTATCCTCCTCTATGAGCGTCCTCCATGGGGTTTGGTGTCCTCCTCTATGAGCGTCCTCCATGGGGTGCGGTGTCCTCCTCTATGAGTGTCCTCCATTGGGTGTGGTGTCCTCCTCTATGAGCATCCTACATGGGGTGCGGTGTCCTCCTCTTAAGTGTCCTCCTTGGGGTGCGGTGTCCTCCTCTATGAGCGTCCTCCATGGGGTGCAGTGTCCTCCTCTATGAGCGCTTCCTGGGGTGCGGTGTCCTCCTCTATGAGCGTCTTCCATGGGTTTCGGTGTCCTCCTCTATGAGCGTCTTCCATGGGGTGCGGTGTCCTCCTCTATGAGCGTCTCCATGGGGTGCGGTGTCCTCATCTCTGACCACAATTATTGTTTTGGTGGAAAATACACATTTTTCTTTTTCGATAAATAGGATGTTTCAAGTCCTCGACTCCCTGCATCCAGGGCTGATAAAAGATGCTCATGCGACGTGCCGCAGCTCGGCTCCCGCGCGCCCGCGTTTCTTTTTAGTCTCAGTTGTTATTTCTATCGGTGGCTTTGGCTCAGATCATCAGACAGAAATCATCGAGGCCTTTATATTAATAGGAAAAAAGAACAAAGATGAAAAAGGGAAAAATAAAGTGTGAAGTGTGAAAAGAGAAGCGACGACATCACCAAGAGAGTGACTGCGCTCCTGATGTCAGGCAAGAGTCTTATATCAAGTCGCACAGACGGCGCACAAGGATCATGTGTGTTAATAATTATAGTGAAACCAACATTGGTGCTTTATTAACCCCTTAAAGGGGTTGTGTCAAAATGAATATTAATCCCATCCACAGGAGAGGGATAAAGGAAATCTATAAAGTCCATCATCATCATAGTTTATAGGGTTGAAAAGAACTTGTCCTTCAAGTTAACCAAGGAAGGGAAGGGAGTGGCTGAGGAAGAGATTTAGGGGAAACAATTCTGTATAACATACCATCAATGTTATTTAGCTGTAAGAAGGCATCTAGACCCTTCTTGAAGCTCTCTGCTGTCCCTGCTGTGACCAGCGCCTGAGGCAGGCTATTCGGCAGATTAACGGTTTCATAGTAAAAAAGCCCATGCGCCTCAGATGATTATGATAAACGAGGAACACTTACTCATAGATCCAGGCACGAGACTGGGTATCTGTTATAGTTGTCATCCCATGCCTCCTTCCTTCTAAAATCACTTTTACAATTAGCTAATGAGCTTACCAAAGCCCCTCCATGCTGTAGCTTCACAGGCTGTTACACTTCCCCTGCTCCTTTAGCATCCCCCCATGCCTCTGCTGATGTAATCTCAACAGTGGGGAGAGTGAAGTGCTCTTGCACGTGTAACAGCCTGTGAAGCTACAGAATGAAGGGGGGCTCTGGTAATATGCCAGGCTCCTTCTAGCTCATTAGCATAATTGTAAAAAGCTTGATATTAGAAGTAAGGAGGCCAGGATAACAAGCGCAAGATTCCCACAGTCCTGGGCCTGAAGCTAGGGGTAGGTGTCCCTGGTTTATCAGGATCGATTTTCATGGTAATTTCCTTTAAATGTTTAAGGGGGAAGGGAGGAAGCAACAACTGGATCTCATGACCAACAGATTGGGGGACCCCCAGTAAGTAGAATTATATTAGATTTGTCGCAGTAGTTAAATCTTTCAACCCATACACCCCTTTAATAGTAAGTCACAAAAAAACAAATAATGAAATTTGGGGAAAGATGAGATAATATTACAGACATTTCTATATTCTGCCTTGTGACAAAAACTGCACATATGTTTCCCTTCATACTGTGCTACTTGTTTTGCTAAAATTTGTTTTTTTCTGGAACCCAACGTAAAAATGTGCAGCAGATTCGCCACATCTGAATAAAGTCATTTGCTTATATCAGTGAATCTGTTGGGTGCAAAATGTCTCCGTCTTCTCTAATAGGAGCAGAAACCTTCCTTTAGGGCCAAACTGATTAAAAGGTGATAAACATTTTGTAAGTTTTCTTAAAGTATTTCAATTTCTTTTTAGCACAATTCTAGATTTCGTTCTCTATTTGCTGTTTATGGTGATATTTACATAGTATAGGTCTACAAATTCTCATGTAGGAGCAGGCTTGTAGCACAGGGCTGTAAAAGATCATTGCAGACAGTTAAGAGCACAGCAGTGTGAAACCTGACCCCAGTGCACTTGAGAAGGCACTGGGGCAGATTTACTTACCCCGGTCCATTCGCGTATCCAGCGGTGCGTGTCTTTGCGGTGGATACAGGTCTTCCGGCGATTCTCACTAAGGCAGTTTCCTCCGACGCCACCAGGTGGCGGCTGCGCTGCGAAGTCCGCCGAGGTCCGTCGGAGTTCACATCCTATACTTGGTGAAGGTAAGCGCGTGTCCAGCGAACTTTTTTTTTTAATCGGCGGTTTTCGTTCGGCCACACCCTCCGACCTGTTTCCGTCGCGTGCATGCCGGCTCCGTTGCACCACAATACGAATCGCGTGCGCCAAAAGCCCCGGGCAATTCAGGAAAATCGGCGCAAATCGGAAATTTCGGGTAACATGTCGGGAAAACACACGAATCGGGCCCTTAGAAATGGACCCCTACAATTCTGGCATATAAATCCCTATTCACAGTCCTGCTTCTAACAACATACGCAGAGGTCTTATACACATCTTCCAAGAGATAATGATAACACGAGAGTACAGAGAGCGGCTTTGTGATGATACACCTCATTGCGCTTGTAGAAGCTACAATCCTGGAATATAAGCCCATATTTCAGAGTCCTGCTGCTACCAAAAACATACAGTATAGGGTGTGTATTAGTAGTTTTATGCTGTGTAATCCTATGGTGGTGATTTAGGGAGACTGGCCATTGTGCTCTTGTCAGCCGTGGAGTTAAACTTACATTCCAGAACAGCATGTGTCAGGGAATTCATATGTGTCACACCATCTTCTGGCCTGATTGGGGTACCTCATGTTACAAACGTAAATATGTATTATTTAAATCTCTGTTTCTGTTTCTTTTCACCTGGTAGTATTCAGGCTGTTGATTGGCTGGCATCTTAGAACATTCCAGAGGTAGATTCCAAGAGTTGAAGGGGTTTGTGGGTTGTTAAATGTAAATAGCTGACACAACTCTTCGGGGATTTCCATCAGTCTGGTACACCCAACCGCCCTTACCACCTTGTAGATATTTATTTTCCACACCCCCATGCCAGTTTTTTTTATTAACACTCGGAAAAAACCCTTTAATAAAAAGAGTTGTGCCCAGACTGTGAGTTGGAACTTTTCTTATACCCTTCGTGTTCCTGGATATCTGTTAAAACCTCGGCCCTCCCCCTATAACACTATCTTGGATGGTAATACCAACCCCAGTGGGAACAATAAGAAGTACCATACAGTTCCCCTTTCCTGAAGATTGTAGAGTTTTTGTGTAGAATTTTGTTCACCACCTATTTGTTAGGCCCTGTGTGGGCATGTTGGTCATACACAAGATTACACAGCTATTCAGGGAAAACAGGGTAACCTGCCTGCAGAGATCACAGCAGTGTAGACACAGCACCAGTGCACTTAAGAAGCTACAATCCTGAAATATATAACCCAACACAAGGGTATCATTTAACAGCTCTCCAAGGTCAATTACCAAGGGGGAATCTTCCTACGACGCATCCCCTCAACTGCAGAAACCCCTGGGGCGCCGGTTCAACCAACCGGTTCTTAAAAACGTGATAGCGGGATATGCGGGAGAAGCAGATTGAAATCCTGCACCCTCTGTGTCCTCCTCTTGGCGTGATGTGGTGCCGTATCCTCCGACTCTTGGCTTTGAATAAACGAAGGGGGAAAACAGACGGAGAGGAGAGCCAAGCGCATAGGCAGCGGTACACATCCCACGTAGAGGCGGAGTCGTAGAATAGGCGGGCCCATGACTTTGTGCAAAATCTGCTTGGGATATCAAACTCCTAAATCAACCCCTAACAATTACTGCCTACAGTTATCTTTATGGCTGCACATAAACTCAAAGCTTTCAATGTTTTACTTTCCTTGTAATAACGTTGCCGCGTAAGTTGTAAGTGTCAAGTTAAACTTGCTACATTTGTACAGAAGGGAAGGAGATGAGTAAGAGACAAGACACATTCTACGTCTTTATAAACCGCATGATCCCATGGACACTGGCGAGGTCTGGAACAGGACAGTCCCTGAATGATCTTCTGTTGTCATTCCCTCTCTAATATGTGAGATCTTCATTATGCTTAATTGCCCTGAATCACTAATTACATATTTACTCACTCCACGAGGAGCCCGAGACAATTAGCGGTGACACGCCAATTTAATAGGCCCGCGTCGTTCACCTTCTGAACTCTTAATTAATGTTTAGATGCAGAATCATTAGACAACAATTAATTATCTTCTCCAATGTAAAACATTCTTCTCATTAATGTTTGATGGGTCTGATGCCGACATGGGGCTGAGCCTTTTCTATGATAACTCAGAAGGTGGAGGTTATTTATCAATGGAGACGGTGGCGGACAGTCATTTCTGGAAGGAGCTCCAAGGTGCCGAATGGAAGATCACTACATGTTCTAAATCCGAGAAGAGAGAGGGATGAAAGAGGAAAATAAGACAAATCTGCTGAGAATTCTCTATCTTCCTTCACTGATGTCACCACTCTCAATTCAAAGAAGGCAACAAGCGCCGAACGCGAGATATGTGTCATATCATGGAGCTCAACTCATAGAGGAGGACACCGCACCCCATGGAGGACGCTCATAGAGGAGGCCAGGATCTGGAAAACATCAAATAAAGATTCCTCCAAACTAAAGAAAGTGAAACTGGGTGATCATGTAAATCCTGTAAGTGACACTTATGTGATTCCTCTCAGGTCCGGAGATGAATGGAGGGTGATGTGTCATCTACAAGAGGAACATTTTTCATCTATGGAAAATATTCACTAATTTGTGGAAGGTGATTGACAGACAACTTTTTAATGAGCGTCACAAGTTCTCCAAGAAGCTTTAGCTCCAGGGAGGAGATGGAGGAAAGATGGAAAGCGCCGAGCGGACAGAATTTATGATTTTTAAAAACAAGTCTAGCATAGTCAAACGCATGAGCCACGAATATTGGGGCAAATTTACTTACCGGCCCATTCGCGTTCTCTGCTCTGGATTCGGCCGGGATTTAAGAAGGTAGTTCCTCCGCCGTCCACCAGGTGGCGCTGCTGCGCTGAAAGTCATCTCATCGCGCCGGAATGCACCACCTCGGACCAGGTGAAGGTAAGCGCTCCCCAAGCGACACTTTTTCGGTTTTTAAATGCGGCGGTTTTTCCGAATACGTCGGGTTTTCGTTCGGCCACGCCCCCCGATTTCCGTCGCGCGCATGCCGGCGCCGATGCGCCACAATCCGATCGCGTGCGCCACAATCCCGGGGCAATTCAGGTACAATCGGCGCAAATCGGAAATATTCGGGTAACACGTCGGGAAAACGCGAATCGGGCCCTTAGTAAATGACCCCCAATGTCTGATCTAAAATGGGCTACGCCTACTCACCGCGCTCCCGTTTTCACATCATATGTTTTTACAGACTGAAAGTAACGGAGTATGGTTCATTTTAATCAAATTGCTGGTCCCTTCTCTGGAGCTGGATGTTGATCCTGAGGCCAAGGACTTGGAGGTTTCGATGGAACAACGTCTTGTATCCGTTGTCTGCGCAGGGGGAGCTGATTGTTTCATCTTTTTGTGTTTCACAAATTCGCGTCTGCAGCTCATTCATTGCTCCTTTTTGCTCGTCTGTAGATAGAAGCAAATTATTCAAGATTTTACTCGCTTAAGGGAAACCTGTCACCAGGAATGTCATGTTTTGCTGGTGACGGGTTCCAATATTCTACACTATGCTGATTTTAAAAAACACAATGATCACAGGAGGGCTGTGGTGGTATATACTATCCCCTGTAAGTGGGAAGGGGGGGGGGGGGTTGGTATATAATATCCACTGTAAGTGGGGAGGAGGGGGGGCTGTAGCGGAATATACTATCCCCTGTAAGTGGGGGGAGGGCTGGAGCAGTATATACGATCTCCTGTAGGGGGGCTGTGGCAGTATATACTATCCCCTGTAGGGGGGGGGGGGGCTGTGTCTGTATATATTATCTACTGGCATTTCAATTTTCACCTGAGGCCACCAATAGTCTACAATTGGCCCTGGATGAGGGGGATTAGTTGGAGCAAATGTTAGGAGGTGGGAATCCAAGGCAGTGACCGGCACAGACTGGAGGCATCCGTGTTGCGTCTCGACTAAAAAACAAGTCAGGCTGCTGAACTAAGAAAAGAGGAGAGAATTTAGTGGGTGTTCCGGAAATTGCCTTGGACATTTGCATATAACCCCCTCTAGTCCTCTAAACATAGATTATTTTTTTTCTTCAATAAAAAGGTCCTAATTCATTTCATTCATTATTTCCATCAGGGTTAGCAAATGAAAAAAAAATGAGGAGAGATAGGAGCATTTTATACAAAATCAGTATTTAGGGGCCGGGGAGTTAAATACAAAGATAATTGGAGCAATGTTTGTGAGATTTGCTTGTAGCGGTCAGGTGACATGTGTGAAGGGGGGAGAGGGATTGGAGCTGGAAGCTGTATCCTAAGGGACTTGATGGCTCGGAGGATTTCCATAGATGCCCATATGACTCGGAGGATTCCTACAGACGCCCATATGACTCGGAAGATTCCTACAGACATCCACATGACTCGGAGGATTCTCACAGACGCCCACATGACTCTGGGGATTCCCAAAGACGCCCACATGACTCGAAGGATTCCCACAGACGTCCACATGACTTGGAGGATTCCCACAGACGCCCACATGACTCGGAGGATTCCCACAGACGCCCACATGACTCTGAGGATTCCCAAAGACGCCCACATGACTCGGAGGATTCTCACAGATGCCCACATGACTTGGAGGACTCCCACAGACGCCCACATGACGCGGAGGATTGCCACAGGCGCCCACATGACTCGGAGGATTCCCACAGATGCCCAAATAACTCGGAGGTTTCCCACAGATCCCACATGACTGCCAGGGAGACATATTTTTAGCCTACCTTTCCAAGTTTGGCCAAACCCAAATCTGAAGATTCTGTTCAGCTACAGGTACCAAACTCAAACCTGAACACTCAGCCCCACTAGTGTGTGTTCCCTTTCAAATGTCGCCATTTTTCCGAGGATTGCCACTCCCTGACGCAATCAAAGGGAATGAAGATCCTCAGATAAATGGTGCGGGTAAATGGTTAGCATTTAAAGTATTAATACCTGTGCTCGTTGCCAGCACCTATCGCTGGTGTTAATGGAGAGGGGATTGTGGCAAATGCCAATCCACAGACATTGAGGTTTCAGGTTCACTCATCACCATTTATAAGAAAAGCAAATTTGGTGTCAGTGTTGAAAATGCTTTTGGAACCGG
Organism: Engystomops pustulosus; assembly: GCA_019512145.1. Classification (NCBI taxonomy): domain Eukaryota; kingdom Metazoa; phylum Chordata; class Amphibia; order Anura; family Leptodactylidae; genus Engystomops; species Engystomops pustulosus. The sequence goes on along the minus strand of CM033650.1, from coordinate 7,871,310 downwards.
TCATTAGGTTGAAATGTCAATATCTGATGACAGATTCCATTTCTACTTGTTGGTATTAGAAATCTCATGTGTCCTGTGGTTTGCAGTCTGATCCCTTAGGCGGAGGGTCCCTTTTTGCAGATTCTGGTGAACCCTTTTTGCAGATTCTGGTGAAGGGTTTGCGATACCCAATGATAAACAGTACTGTACATTTTTGTTCGGATCAGAAACCTGCTTAGAATTGATTAAGGAACCTCCTAAGTTACATATTTTATTAAACCTTAATCATTAGAAGTGAACATCTCAGTCCTCCGCTAGTGACTATCCTACGTGTGACTTGGTTCCCGGTGGAATCCTCTGCTTCCAAACACAAAATATGAGAAGTTTTCTCTGTTGGATAAGAAGCAGTTAATAACATTGAACCTCACATTAAATCTTCCTACCCAAAAGACCAAAGTTTAAAGGAAAAAAGAAGTGACAAGGAAGTGAAGGCTTGAAAAATCTGTCACCTTAGTGTCGGGCACATCTTGGAGGCTTTGTAGTGCCTGGTGGTTTGATCAGCGCACAGTGAGGTGCAGATTACAATTGATCGCTGCTCGTTTTGCTTTTGTACATGTGAAATATTCTGGGGCTTGTCATTGTTAGAGCTGAAGGTGAGGAGCTAATTAAAAATGTTGACGGCGTGGAGAAAATCACAGGAAACGCCAATCTGTGGAGCACTTCAAAGGCGGCACACACGTGTGGGCACGGAGATTACATGAAGCGGAGCTCAACCTATTAATCAGGAGGAAGCATGTTACATGAGCAGTCATCCAGCCGCACCGTGATGGATACATTGGATCAGATTTGTTACAAATTGTATATTTTATCCAGGGAAAACTTTGACAAATGATAACATCAAGTGTAATCCATCCATGGAACATTAATGCTAGAACCTTCCGTAGATCCACAGATCATCTGATACAAGAGGTACAAAGAGTCATCATAGCCACCACACACTCATAGTGACAGATGTAGATGTCTTACTTCTTCCCGATCCTTCACACTTACATTAAAGGGTCTATAGATTACCTGGGGGGGGGGGGATAAAGAAACATCAATTAATAAGTAGTAACTAGAAAACAAATCCGCTAAATCTTGGGTAGAAGTTGCCCGGTCACACGACTCTACAGAGAGGGTCCAGCTGCACTTCTGCTTCTATCATCTTTGGTTACATTGATGTCACATCTCAGACAAGTGCAAGACAACAAAGCTTGAAGTTCAACTTGTCCGCAGAGGGAGACATCTTGGTTGGTCAAGATGAGACATTCGGTGACAATGTAACCACTGGCGATTCTTGAGATGTATCTTAGATTCTCTTCCAACTCCTTCGACGATGATAACTGAAGGTTCCTCAACTTATATAATGTATTTAGGTACCAATCATTGTCCAGTGCTATCCTCATTGTTCACGACCTTCGCTGTACATATAGGATTTTGTTCTACTGTTGAGTTGGTTTCTTGGATTTTTGTTGTGTAACACAGTAGATCTGCAACCAATGTGTGAATTAACTGATTAGAAGAGGGTCTTGTGGGTAGTCACCCTCCGGAGATTAATAAACAAGGCTGCTTTCTTCTGGATAGTACATGATATTACAACTAAGCTCCATTCATCTCTACACAGCTGAGTTGTAATACCAGCACCAACCGTGCTCAGGTATGGCGCTGTATTTGGATGTAAGCAGCCATGTTTTTCCCCCTCCGGACAAGCCCTTTAAACACTTGAAGAGCAGGGAGCCACCAGGTCACTACTAAAGTAGAAATCCCACTTTAACCAAAGTAGATGCAAACAGAACTCCACGACAGGGCACAGAGGGAGCAAACAGGGATGTATTCAGTGGACAAGTCAAGTTCAGGGCAGGCTGAGCTCTTACCCACTGTACAGAGGGCTAAGGTCAGAGCAGGCAGTGCAGGTGCAGAGTTTTATAGATGGGGCACATTTACCAACAACAGTGCAATCTGCCCTAAATGTAGTTTGCTTGTGTAGTGTATAGGGGGCGCCAGATTCAGGATTTCTGGGGCACGTTCTTCATGAATATGGCGCCCCCTGCACTGCCCCGACAGAGTGCACCACTTTTTTTGGTGCACCTTTAACCCCTTACCGACATGTGACGTAACAGTACGTCACGTCGGGTCCCGGTACATGGAGAGTTTTACCGCTGATCGCCGCTGGCAAAGGTGCCGGCGGCTTCAAACAGATCTTTCCGTGGATTGTCGCTCCCCGTGACGTCATCAGGGAGCGGCGATCCGTCGCCATGGTAGCTTCGGGTCTCACGAAGACCCGAAGCTACTTCGGGTTAACCCATTCATTACAATGTGCTGTTAGCACATTGTAATGTATGAGTAGTAAAATCCCCATATACTGCCATACTGTAGTATAGCAGTATATGGTAGGATCGATCAGACAACCTAGGGTTGTCTGCGATAATGCGCTGCACCACGATTCAAGAAGCTTGTGCGCCCGGTATCCTGCATGTGTCGCTTCCCCCCTCAGGTCCAACAGAGTTCACCTTCTTCTTCCCGGTGCATGTAAGTGCATTGTCTTGCGACACAATTTGAATCTTAAATCCCACGCTCCAGTCGGATCATCCGGCGGCCACGAAGACAGAAGATTCCTCCTCTACACTGATGAGGAGCAGTTGCTCAGTCACAGTCTCCTCCAGCCTCTGACTGCACAGCAGCAACTTCTTCCTTCTGCAGGAGAGGTTTTTGGCGGATATCCCTTTAAGAAGTCTTATTCCCTACAGGCAAAAACTGAACCATAAAAAAAAAAAAAACCTTGCAGAATTCTAGAAGAAACAGCGAATGTTTCCCCTCCGGGCAGCGACAATTATTCTTGCACCTGTTTACTTCATACTGGCACATTGAAAAGTTTGAGAAATGAAATCCACTATCAGGAGGAGAGTCGGTGGGAGTCTGCGAATATCTGACAAAATGACATTAAGGACACAACACAGTTCCTTGTCAGCGAGGAGGATAATAGAGAACATCATCACAAAATAAATAGTTTTAGATTGACCTCCGTATGGCGTCTACATAGCAATGATGCAGGCAGATTCTAGATGAGCTCTGCCAATTCTATCACTTCCCCAATGCAAAGTCAAAGAGAGCGACAATCACAACTCCGGAGGCTCCGCGCGTCCACAAAATACAGCGGCAGCAAAGTCTAACTTGACACAATGGGGGTAATTTACTAAGGGCCCGATTCGCGTTTTCCCGACGTGTTACCCGAATATTTCAGATTTGCGCCGATTTTCCCTGTATTTCCCCGGGATTTTGGCGCACGCGATTGGATTGTGGCGCATCGGCGCTGGCATGCACGCAACGGAAACCGTGGGGCATGGCTCCAGGAAGAAGAAGGTGAACTCCGGCGGACCTCGGCGCAGCAGCGACGGATGCAAGAAATCGGGATGCAAGAACTCAGGATCGCGACTGGACCCATAGGGGCACATTTACTTACCCGGTTGCGATCCTGTGGCGCGTTGTCCGACGAGGATTCCTGCATCCTTCGCTGCTGCGACGAGGTCCGCCGGAGTTCACCTTCTTCTTCCTGGTGCATGTAAGTGCAGATCTTGCGACAGAAATTGTTTTTTAAATTCTGCCGTTTTTCCGAATCTGTCAGGTTGTCCGACGGCCACGCCCCCCGATTTCTGACACATGCAAGCCGGAGCCGATACGCCAAAATCCAATCGCATGCGGCAAAATCCCGGGGCAATTCAGCGCAAAACGGAAATCATCGGGAAACCCAACAAAAATGCGCTCTGCGGACCCTTAGTAAATGAGCCCCATTGTCACAGCAAACCTTAACCTGACGCTGAACATAACAGAAGCCTTCAGGTCAGAGGGTTAAACGCAACAATGGATTAACCACTTAAATGTCAAGTTTGTTGCAACTTTGTTACATTTTTACATGAAATAAGTGGATATGAGAGAAGCTGTAGAGGATCAAGTCTGATGGATGAATGAGACAAATGTCGGTCCCATGATGCCTCATTTCCTGCAGCCATGGAAGAATGGCCCCGGGCAAGACAGATCGCCTGTGCTATTGTTAGTGCGCAGGATAAGATCCTGGATGTCAGGGGCTTATATCAGGAAGGGCCCAGATCCTTATAAAAGCCTTTTCAGGAATATATCTGCACCTTCCCATTCCTATCTCATGCATAGGAAAATAATGCCGCCACCTAGTGCTGTATGGTGGGGTATGTCTGGTGTGTATTGGGGGCTGGAAGCTCCAGTGACGTAGGAGGTATCTCTGACTTCTGCAGGTCAGTAGTCATCTAATAGAAGGGGTCTGCCGACCAGTGTACGATTATTCCACGATATATCAGGGGTCCGCAGACCAGTCTACCATTATACCACATGATACATCGGGGGTCCGCAAACCAGTCTACCATTATAGCACATGATACATCGGGGGGTCCGCAGACCAGTCTACCATACCATTATAGCACATGATACATCGGGGGTCCGCAGACCAGTCTACCGTCATAGCACATGATACATTGGGGGTCCTATGAAAGATTTTGCATTGGGGCCTCCAGAGACCTCCAGCTGTGCCTTACAATGGCAGAGATATGTTTATTCTGTGGATTTTGTTGGCCTTAATTTTCCTGGAGAAGTTTAAATACTTATGTATGTAAACTTATATGGGAGAACAATTAGAACACTTTTGTCCAAGCATGGGGACCCCCATTGGAAGTTAGCCTGGCACAGCGCTCAGGTATCCCTAGCACTATCATTGTTAGTCTATAGGTGGAGTTTGGGTCCTGCAGCCTATTCAATGTCTATTGGAGTATGGAAATTAGCCTTGCACAGCGCTCAGGTATCTCTAGCACTATCATTGTTAGTCTATTGGTGGAGCATGGGTCCTGCAGCCTTCAGGGAAAGCGTTAGGGTGTTCTATTAGCTTACTGTTAGGCAGGAGTGATTCTCAAAGAACCCAACAGCCCTTCTTAGGGCTACAATAACGTTCTACTTTTTTTATTTTAATTTGCATCTATTACCATTTTGTGAGGAATTAGCAGGGGGACTTGCTACCGTTGTGTTTAGCTCTTAGTGGCACACATATCCATAGCAAAGACCGAAGTGGGAAAATTCAGTAGGGGTTGGATTTCTATTAGGCAATAACTCAGTGTCATCTCATCTGGCATAGTAGTGTGCTTCCTTTGATACTTGGCTAGAAAATAGCCATAGGAGAATACAAACAGCTTCTTGAAGCCTACAGTAGCGTTCTATATATTTGATTTCTGGTTGATCTGCTGGTGGCTGTAGTTTCTGCAGTGCATGTACTTGCCAATTCTGAGCAATTTGTAGTGAGACTTGCGACCGCTGTGTTCTGCGCTTAGTGGCGCACATATCCATAGCAAAGGCCGAAGTGGGAAAATTCAGTAGGGGTTGGATTTCTATTAGGCAATAACTCAGTGTCATCTCATCTGGCATAGTAGTGTGCTTCCTTTGATACTTGGCTAGAAAATAGCCATAGCAATAGGATAGCGCTTTACAAATCATAGGAAACAAATACAAATGTAATGTAACAGAGCACAACATTTGTATGGAACAACAGGAGTGAGGTCCCTGCTCGCCAGAGCTTACGGTTTATGAAGATGATGGGGTAACACGAGGTAAAAGAATATTTAATGGTCAAGCCATTCTTCTTAGGGAATAGAACAAAATATAATAAATGGAATTGCTGTCGCTTGAACCACTCAGCCGTCATCTTATATACCAGGTCCAGGGTGAATGGGACTGCAGAGAAGTCTGGTGCCTGTTGGTTGCTGGATAACAGATGGGAGGACGACACAGGACGGGTTAGTAGAAGAGTTAAAACTTCATGCAGTTAATGAGTGTTATAGGCTTGCCTAAAGAAATGGGTTTTAAGAGCACGTTTCAAACTTTGGAGGTTAGGTATTAGTCTGATAGTCCGGGGCAGAGCATTCCATAGAATTGGTGCAGCTCTAGAGAAGTCTTGGAGACGCGAGTGGGAGGTCCGCACTAGGGTAGAGGTTAATCTAAGATCACTGGCGGATCTAAGAGCACGGGTTGGGCGATAGACTGAGATAAGAGAGGAGAGGTAGGGGGGTGCAGCATTATACAGAGCTTTATGGATGAGGGTTATTATTATTTTAAACTGTATTCGAAAGGAGACTGGCAGCCAGTGCAGCGACTGGCATGAACTGTAAGCATACATGGTCCCCTTATCAAACGAGCTGTGTCAGGCAGAATTTTGGGTTGTTTTCATGGCTTCCATGTTAACTTTGTCGCCACCCTGCTGTGTAATCCACAAAATATACTGGCAAACTTTTATCATGTACCGATATTATTTGAGCGCTTCTTGCTCACCTCCTTTGGTTCCTCTCTGCCACCCATTGGTTTGAAGCCTGAGTCCATTTAGGGTATGTCGCCATGACACTCTCTAGCCTGCTGCCGCTGCCTCTGCATGCCGTCCCCTATAGTGTCAGGGTCAATTATTGCATGTTTTAGATGCTATCTAGCTTCATTCTGTCACTCTGTCATGGCCATGCTGTTGCCCATAATTTTGGCATAATGGTGCGTTTAAGCAGCCTCAGAGGCATCCATGCATGCTGCCCCTGCTGTTTCCTGTCCATTTCCGTGGTGTTTCCATCCTTTTCTGAGGTTCCCAGGTGTTTGGCCAAGCTTCCCTGTGCAGAGCCTTGGTCCCCTTGAAAAATGCTCGAGTCTCCCATTGACTTCAATGGGGTTCGTTATTCGAGACGAGCACTCGAGCATCGGGAAAAGTTCGTCTCGAATAACGAGTACCCGAGCATTTTAGTGTTCGCTCATCTCTAATTCTGATATGTGTTTATGAATTGAGCACATCATTTTGACAACTTTGACTGAGAGGCTAAGGGATGACTTCACTCTGTTGGTTTTGTAAAACGTTCAGAAGTTTTCACAATTTTGGAGTGCTGCCGTTTTTCTTTGCTGTATATCTATCTATCTATCTATCTATCTATCTATCTATCTATCTATCTATCTATCTATCTATCTCATATCTATATCTCATATCTATCTATCTATCTATCTATCTATCTATCTATCTATCTATCATCTATCTGTAGCCCTGGTGATGTGAAATCTATATGTATCTATGTATGACCCCAGTGATGTGATATCCTATATGTATCTATGTGTGACCCCCAGTGATGTGATATCCTATATGTATCTATGTGTGACCCCAGTGATGTGATATCCTATATGTATCTATGTGTGACCCCCGTGATGTGATATCTATATGTATCTATGTGTGACCCTAGTGATGTGATATCTATATGTATCTATGTGTGACCCCCAGTGATGTGATATCTATATGTATCTATGTGTGACCCCAGTGATGTGATATCTATATGTATCTATGTGTGACCCCCAGTGATGTGATATCTACAGTCATGGCCATAAGTTTTGAGAATGACACAAATATTATATTGTCACATGATGTGTTGCCCTCTGGTTTGTCAGATGTTTTTATCCCTGGAAGCTCTCAATCATCTTCTGGACCAGATCCTGACTGATAGCCGTCCATTCCTGCACAATCACTGCTGCATTTTGTCACAATTTGTTGGTTTTTGTTTGTCCCCCCGTCTCTTGATGATTGACCACAAGTTCTCAATGGGAATAAGATCTGGGGAGTTTCCAGGCCATGGACCCAAATCTCTATGTTTTGTTCCCTGAGCCATTTAGTTTTTCCCTTTGCTTTATGGCAAGGTGCTCCATCATTCTGGAAAAGGCATTGTTCATCACCAAACTGCTCCTGGAGGGTTGGGAGAAGTGGCTCCTGGGGGACATTCTGGTGCCATTCTTTATTCATGGATGTGTTTTTAGGCAAGACTGTGAGAGAGCCGATTCCCTTGGCTGAGAAGCCGCCCCACACATGAATGGTTGCAGGAGGCTGTACAGGTGGCATGAGACAAGACTGGTGGGATCGCTCACCTTGTCTTCTCCCAACAAACTTCTTTCCAGATGTTCCAAACAATCGGAAAGGGGATTCATCAGAGAAAATGACTTTCCTCCAGTCCTCAGCAGTCCACTCCCTGCACCTGCTGCAGAATATCAGTCTGTCCCTGATGTTTTTTTCTGGAGAGAAGCGGCTTCTTTGCTGCCCTCCTTGACACCAGGCCTTGCTCCAAGAGTCTCCACAGTCTCACAATGCGTGCATATGCCTCACACCTGCCTGCTGCCATTCCTGAGCAAGCAATCCCGAAGCTGAACCACTTTTAAGAGACGGTTCTGGCTCTTGCTGGTCCTTCTTGGGCTCCCTGGAGCCTTTTTGGAAACAATGGACCCTCTCTCCTTGAATTCCTTGATGATGCGATAGATTGGTGACTGAAGTGCAATCTTTCTAGCTGTGATACTCTTCCCTGTTAGGCCAGTTTTGTGCAGTGCAATGATGACTGCACATGTTTCTTTAGAGATAACCATGGTTAACAGAAGTGAAACAATGACGCCAAGCACCAGCCTCCTTTTAAAGTGTCCAGTGGTGTGATTCTTACTTAATCATGACAGATTGATCTCCAGCCCTGTCCTCATCAGCACCCACACCTGTGTTACTGGAGCTATCATATAAACTGCAATGACGTTGAAATGTGTTTAGGGGGAAAAGTTCATTTTCTAGGCAAATATTGACTCTGCAATTAATTGCTGTTAAGCTGATCACTCTTTATAACATTCTGGAGTATATACAAATTGCTATTATAAAACCTGATGTAGTAGACTTTGTAAAAATGAACATTTGTATTATTCTCAAAACTTATGGCCATGGCTGTATATGTATCTATGTGTGACCCCAGTGATATGATATCTTCTGTATATGTATCTGTGTGACCCCCAGTGATGATATATAGGATAGATATGACATCACATCCGTAGCCCCATGTCTGGTGTCATGACCAGTTATGTGATGGCCCTTATAGAAGCTGTAGTGGTGGCCATATAAGTTGTGCTGCAGCTTTCCAAAAATAGAAAAATACAAGCAATGTCTGTGGGACGACCTGCTGATACATTTTGTAGATGTGTCAGCGCTTGCGATCAGAGCTGGGATCCCTGCGTAGCTCTATAATGAAGAAGCTGTGGGGTCCTGCTGGGGGTCACGTCCTTCTCCTCCCATTGGCTTTGCTTAGAGAACAGGACAAATACAGCTTCATGTTATAGGATATTGTGGAAGGAGAGATTATAGAGATGCACTATACTGTATATGTGTATATCATAGTTTATACGGTTGTTTACATATTATAGGAGGTATGGAGCTTCGCCATCCCTGAAAAATTCTTAGTTGCAATTTGCATTGTTGCTTTCCTGTGTTTTAGAATCTAGGGACGGATAACCTGGGGGAGGCGATGATCACCAGATTTATGAAATGTTATATTTTATATAGTTACAAACTAGTTACAAATGTTTATAATTAGAGATGAGCGAGTAAACTCGTCCGAGCTTGATGCTCGTTCGAGTATTAAGGTACTCGAAACGGCTCGTTGCTCGGACGAGTATTTCCCCTGCTCGAGATCGAGCATTTAATTAAAAAAACACAGTGAAGAACATTGAAGAATAGAATAAAAACAGTGAACACAGTGACCACAGGATCATTTAAGTGAAAAACACAGTAAAAAACACAGTGAAGAATAGATTACAGATGTTCGGCACATCTGCTTACTTGTCGGAAGATACGCGCGGAACGGTGCGAACAAAATAGCATGTGAAGAACAATATATATGTGTGAAGAAGACATTGAAGAACACGGTGAGCAGGACAGAGACACCGGGGAGCAGCACAGAGACACCGGGGAGCAGCACAGAGACATCGGCAGTGGCACGGAGACATCGGGCAGCGACACGGAGCGGCACGGAGACATCGGGGCACGGAGACATCGGGGCACGGAGACTAGGGCACGGAACATGGGGGGCACGAGTACTAGGGGACGGAGACATATAGGGGCAAACGGTGACATCGGCACGGAGCCCTAGTGCACGGGAGACATATGGGTCACTGAGACATCGGAGCAACGGAGACACTCGGGGCAACTAGACATCGGGGCACGTAGACTCGTGGCACGGAGACAGCGTGGCCTGGACATGGGCACGGTGGCATCGTTGCACGGTGACAATCGTGTGCACGGTGACATCGGGGCACTGTGACATCGGGCAGCGGCACGGAGACATCGGGCACGGCATGCGGAGCATCGGGGAGACTTCATTGGAAAAGCGCATCGGATCCGCGGGACCGGGCCACGCGTATCTCCCGCAAGTAATGGCAGATGGTCTGAACATCTGCCAATCTTCTCTATTCTTCTTGAGCTACATGTTTATTTTCATCTTAAATGATCTGTGGTTCCACTGTTTTTTATTCTATTCTTCACTGTTCTTGCCATGTCTCTTCACAATCGCTACGATTCGGTGGAATAATATAATCGCGACGGACAGTGAAGCAATAGATTGCAGATGTCTTGGGCATACATCTGATACTGCTATCGAAGACATCTTTTTCAATTAATTGAACAACACCTTTTAATTCTCCCGAAGCCAGGGCCCTTTGAAAGCTCGAGTCTCCCATTGACTTCATGGGTTGGGCTCGTTATTCTAGACGAGCACTCGACATCAGGACAAGTTTAGTCGTTCTAATAACGAGCCACCCGAGCATTTTAGTGGCTCGCATCATCTCTATTATATAGCTTTACATCCAGTAACGGGGCTGATACATTGAATACAACCACAGCAAACATGGACACCAGAAACTGACCCTCATAATGGACCGCCTGACCGACCCCCAAGGGGAAAATGTAATAGATATGTGACCGAGTGTCTGTGTACATTTGTATTTCGCGGTATCACACCTTACTACTACTCCACTACATGGGGACCCCGGGATGCACTCACTCACAGAGAGACAAATGCAGCCCCCGAACCTGGTTCTCTCGTGTCCAGTATAGTTCCACCCAGGAATGAGTAGTACAGGGAGTGCAGTGAATTATGTGACTTTGGGCACCTGGAAAGACCCTGTAAAAACCCCAGCCCCTGTTCTGCATCCACATTTTAGCAGTGCTTCTTTTATACTGCGCGGGACATACCAACCCGTTCCCCGAAAGTGCATCTTCAAACCGGAATGCACACGTCCCGCATTTCTAAGGATTGTGCACCCTATATCCGGCTTGTACCGCTTTCCCGTCAGGTCCCCGGAGTTCACCTTCTTCCCGGTGCATATAAGTGCTTGACAGAGACCAATTTGAAATCTAAATCCGCGCTTCAATTCCGAATCTGTTAATAGTCCAACGGCAACGTCCCCCCATTTCCTCCTCCGCATGGAATCGTCCGTAGCCGCGCCACAATCCGATCGCATGCCACACAATCCCCTGTTATACCTGTCACGGCCGTGCATTCCTGAAAATTTGGGAAAGTCAGTTTGGAAAGTGCATCCGTGGACCCCTATAAACAAGCGCAGTGATGTTATACCCACCCTACTTAATCCACCATGAGTCTAATGATTGACAGCAGGGTCCTCAATCGAATTGTGGAATGTGTTTGTTTACAATGCACTTCTTCTTTCCATCTATTTCCCTATACGTGATGCTATAATTACACAATGATAGTAAGTGGGATATTATGGTCTCAACCCTTACCAACACCCCTTACTATCGGGATCATTTTTGATATTTGGAGCTTGGGTGTTGGTACCAACCCAGTGTTTTTGGATGATGGTCAGACATGATCAGCATTGTATCGTCCTGCAGTCTCCGCAGTATGAGTATATGAGGTCTCTCTCTGTAGAGGGCAAGCCTTGTTTTCAATAACTAACCATCACCCTCGCCTCTTCAACAATTTTTTTTTTCCTAAAAAATGATCTTCTGTCATCTAAAACTATCTGAGCATATAAAATCAAGATTGCATGTGTGAGCAGCGCGAAAGAACAAGTTAGCTTTTTCCTTCTGCAATAGTATTTATGCCTTCCGCCTTTAGCAACCAATTACGTCGTCTTCTTCTGGACCATCTACGATCGGATTTTTTATGAAGAGGCATATCCCCGGTGATCAATACACACACGGTCATGAAAGGGCCCTTACTACTAATTGGGGCAAGCACCAGGGGATTGGCACCAATGATATTGGTGAAATCTACTGTATGGCTGATCCAAGCAATTCTATCAGGGTAAACATGGGATCATGCTGAAATTGTACCATTGGAGTCCGTCTCTGTTTGAATGGCTGCATTATTCAGACCAGCCCACCAAACTATAGCACAGCGCTAATGCATTGTTTAGAGGCCTGCTCAATATTGCAGGTCAACCTCTTCACTATGTCTAATCAACCGAGGTGGCATCTCCGCCTACCCAATCTGGTTATCGAATGTCTCGGTGACGCCATCCCGCCTGATAATTATCGAGTAGCTACCAGAACCAAGTCGGGGCGGTTACCGGGGTAAAGCTTAAGGAGCAAGACTCGCGATTAAGCGCTGGGCGAAATACAAAAGCGTATAATATGGTCAATGAAACACCGTGAAGCACTACCGATCAGTAAGTGTAGGATCGATAATTCCATCAAGGAAGTACTTCAAGAAGAAAGGTCATTTAGCCTCATAGTAAGACACGCGAGGGTATCAGACTATAAAGGGGTAAGTGGTCCGTCACGTCAGACTTAATATACTGGTAATATACTCAATATAACCTCACGGATTGGTGTATGATAATGTGTAATACACTCCAATAGTAACCTCTACTAGAATTGGTGATTATTGGTAATAACAATAGTAACCTCTGCTGGATTGGTGTACTATCATGGTAATTTACTGAAGGACTCATGGATGTGAAGAATAGTTCTCAATACTGGGTCCAGGTTGGTGCAATAAGGCCATTCAATAAACACTCTGGTGTTCTGTATGTGCAATCGCGTACTCGAGTAACCTACTACTCAAAAGGGTTGTGTATGAACTAAGTTATTACCATAGTATCTCCTGGATGTGGCAGGTTAGGGTTAATTCAATATAACCTCCTGGGATTGGTGTGCAGTTATGCTGTTATATACCATAGTACCTCCTGGGATGGGCAGCGAGTTGGGTATATATACTCAATATACCACTGGGATTGGTGCGAGTTTAGGTTGTAAGCTTTTCCAAATAGTAACCCCTGGTTGGTGGTCAGGTATAGTAATGCACTCATAGTAACCTCTAACGATGGATTGGGCAGGTTATGTAATATGCTTCAATCTATCCTAACTCTATTGTGCAGATAAGGTATTAACAAATTCCAATAGGACCTCCTACTGGGGGGTTGGGTGTAGAATTGACGAGGGCGAGAGAAAAACTTACTGGGAATGGGTTGCAGGCCATAGTAGTATTACAATAGTAATCATACTGGGATTAGTGCAGGCCGTCGATTAGTAATAGGCTTAAACAGTAAACTCGACTAGGGATTGGCCCTGGCTTATGAAGGAGAGATAACTCAGGATTCACCCCATGGAAAATCTACAACAAGAGCATACATTTTCTCTGGTTGCCTATGATGCCCCTACTTTTCTTTGAAAAGCCCGCTCTACAGACAATGAGCCATTGTATGTATGTATATAAAAGAAGACTCCAGTGTTGGCATTGTGTCGAGCACGTTGTGCGTGAGTCTGGAGTAATAATGCTTCTTTGATGGTGAGATGAGGGCCTTCTCTAATAGTATAGGAGAAGAGAAGTCGATGTTCTGAAATATGAGAGACAGGAACACATTGACAACATATAGCAGAATCAATACTAACTACTTCCTTGCACTTACCACTAACACTTAAAGGCCAGGATAATCTGCGGCGGAAGGCGTCTCTATTTACCCCAAACCGCGGCTCCTAATTTTATTCATCCTTCTACCTTCGTTAATCTCTTCCTCTTTCGTATCACGCCATCTCAGAAGATGCGCCCGGCATTCTCTGCCGACAAATAGTCCAGGGATTTAGAAGATGTTTTCTGTTAATACAAGTTGTACCTAATTATAATTTGGGGAATTAATTCATAGCATGAAATAATTCCTGGTGTTGTCAGTAATATCCCCCAAAATGTACACGGCTAATGGTAAACGGGGTTATGAGCCACTGCTCGTCTTCAACATATACTTATAAACCTAGTTTTACAGCAACAATCGCGGGGATTGGAGATCAGAATCGAGAGATGGAAGCGTCCTTCGCTAGAGAGTTCAATTGTCTTAATTGCTCCAGTGTAAATGGGCGGAAAGATTTCAGGGACAGAGAAGACAACCGGATACCCGCTTGCAAGTCATCAATAATATCCAATATCTGCTGTTTATGTTATTTTAATTTGCTGTGAGTTTCAGTAATCCTGTATGCAGTCGACCATCTAGAGCTCCTGATGGCCAATCTCTTACCTTTCTTTAATGCTCATTTATACTGGACATGTACATAGATTCCATAATTTCTAAATATATAAATGAGAGTTAACATAATGACCAGTCTAAGAACCCCCTTAAGCCATACTCTAATACTCTGTAGGACCCCTGTGACTCCTATCACACTTAGTGACCCTGGTGACCCCCACTTCTATACATGTATGGTACCCCAATGCCTACTCGCTATACATTATTGTAACCCCATTGCTCCATTCTTCTAAACACATTAATGGTCACCCGGTGACCCCTTATAACAAATTATTGTCCCCAATCCACTCCACCGCTTCAATATGGTACCCAATGCCCTCACTCCTATACCCTTATGGTACCCCACCGCTCACCACCGTGCCTCCACTGCTTTACAATTATGGGTACCCACTAGCCCTCCATCCTATACATTAATGGTCCAACACCAAATGCTCCTGCATTAAGGAACCCTATGCTCAGGGATGTAGTAAGGAGAGGCGGCAAAACCATGGCAGACTTCTGAACTAGGGACATAATCCCTACCCCTCAAAGAAATATACATATTGTATACCACACATTATACACTTACCACGATCTGTCCCGTATCTGATGACCCAAATAAGTGGAAAATTGCCAGCACGGTATTTAAAGATTAGAGATCCCTGGTCCTGTCGGGTCTCCTGTCCCTCCTTCTCCACAATTGACATTCTTTATTTGAGCCTGAAGATTTATGCTGGTGTACTGTCAAGATGGCACTAATGTATAATATGTATATAATGATGCACATTTCATTCTTTAGTGTGAAAACAAGCTTGTTTGGGGCGCCACCTGACACACATAGAGCACACATCAGGGCCCAAGAGATTTTTGCTATACGCTGCTACCGGATGGTTGTAGTTACAACAAACCCATATGTTCCAACTACTTAAACTTAACGGTATCCCTCAGTGGACTCCACTCCCTATACTTTTGGTATTTGTGTGTTCCCCTTATGCTCCCCCATTATGGTACCCGTTCCTTTATACATTATGGTACCCCGCAGGTGCACCTAACTCTCCTAATCACCAATTGCCCTTACTGTTCACAACTCTATAAGTTCCACATCTATGCGTATCACTCATACGATACAGATAACAACCCTATTTACCCCTTCATAAGGTCTGTGGCCCACCCGCATAATAATAACCCCATTCTTCGCTCTCTTAATATGTGACTCCCTGGGTCTTATTTTATCATATACTGTAAAGTCCCGGCGCAGCAATCTGACAAGGAATAGAGTGAAAAAAAACAAAACAAGTGTAGCTGGATCCAAGGGCTGCCATCAAACAGTGCACAAATACTCTTGTGATTAAGCATCTTACATAGTGGTTCTACATCTCCCCATCCAAAACAAGGCACAAATAATTGGGAATCTTTCCACAGATGGAGTGAATAAATGTGGCAACAATGGGGCCAGTCTGGATCCTTCTCGGGCTCATTTTGGCAATCCTGTCCTATTGGAGGGACTAAAGAATGTTAACTAAATATATACCTGACCAACTATGTTCCCAGTGATGATGCTTGGGGATTGTTTGGCTGCGTTCATTTGTAGGGGTTTAAAAAGTTTCAGTGGCCCCCTGTTACCTCCTCTCTAAGAACAGCCAGGGCATAAATTGAAAAAATGAGGCCCCAGAGCCAAATGGTTGGTGAAATCCACCACACAACATAATCGTAAGCATCCTCAATTGGGAAATACATTGTGTGGTGACCTAAATTTTTAAGGGTTAACATTCTACTTTTGAGATTTTTTTTGATGATCTTTGAATTCAGAAAAAACACACCTGCCAAAAAAAACAAACAAATGGTAACCATGACATGAGGTTGGAAGACTCCCCCCCACATAGGTGATCCGGCGCCCTCAGTGTGTGTAAGCACCATGCACAGAAAAGACTACAAACGGGATCCTGGAGAGAAACATGAACAGTGGGTAATCAACTAGCAAAATGGAACCTCAGTGATCCACCAGGGGTTCAATACAAAGTTAGTCAATGTGCATGTCTGGCTTCTAAGGATGGCGAAAGTAATGCGTGGAAATCCCTTCGAAGCTTGCTGGATATGGTTAATGAACTGTGTGAGCAGCACTGCTAGATGCACTACCAAAAATTGAACAAATTTTCGGGCCAAGGGACTTCTATCTCACTGGCCACCTTCTAGACCTCAGTGAGACTGATCACCTTGGTGCTGCATATGGCGGTGATAGCAAGTCTTAGTCTTAGTGTACAAGGTGGCTGGATTATAGTCTGATTCCTAGAACCCCATTACACTTCCCCTCCTATTTCTCCACCCTATATGTCTCGTCTTCTAGTTCATCTGTGTATTGGAAAGGTTGTAACTCATTGGTATGACTTTCTGCTCTTTTTTTAGATTATTAAGTATAGTAAAAATATATTACCTGTTTGGTAATGCTTGCTGTAGCAGGTGAGTTCTCTTCAGACTAGTAAAGAGTATATAATAGACAACTTTGGAACTTAATCCCTCCCTTTTCGTTGATACATTATATTGTCAAGTGTTGTATGTTTGGGTCTAAATTAGGGGCTCTTGTCTTGTGCAAACTTTATTTACTGAGTTTCCCCAGTCCCTGGGTGTTGTAATATCAAAAACGGGGTTGAAAAAACAAGGGATTAACCAAGGTGGAAAGGAAATATGGGAACATGGTATGTGCAAAAATACTTTACAAGTGTAGGTGGACATATGAAGAAGTAGAAACAGCTGATCAGACCATCAATAGGGAAGTCAGGAGGAACTTCTGTGGGGGGGGGCGGGGTGTGTAAATTTTGGACATATGACAGTAATCAACGCGCGTCGCCAAATGAAACTTAAGCAGGTGGAACGAAGAGAAACAGAGCGGCACTCACTGAGTTGGTCGAATGTTGATAAGAATCACCATTCAGGAGAAATGTCTAACGGCAAGCGCCATTAGCATCAGTCAATGGACCAACAGGTGCTTGCTGAGGTCTGAACTAGACCGAAATGTTATGCAGTTCTTTGTGATGTATGTCTTTTTTAAATTTACCGAAGCACCACCTGTTGAATTTTATCTAAGCTTTTCCTTCCTAATAAACCTTAACATAATTGAGAAATTCTCTAATTTGATGTTCCCTCAGAACCGATCTCTGTTTTGTGACTCCAGAATGATGTTTACAAAGTTTTTTTGGGAACTTTTTCACACAATAGTAATTAAGGTTTTAATGCAATAATATTTTCAGTGAGAACCTAATTATTTTTCTGGATCTACTACCAAATGACAAGCAGTAATATTGCCACTTCTTGCTGTAATTAGCTTTTCAGCTGTTACTTTCAGATGGAGTGCAACTTGCAAATAAATAGAGAAACTAAGATCTTTTATATCTCAGGGACTTATTCGCTCAAGACTGGAGCCGACAGGAAATTTCTAGGAATGGAAACACTAGAATAAATCGTCAATTTTAATATCAGGACTGCTATTACCATAAAGAAATATTTATTATTATCTGCCTCCTATGATATAGAATTATAACTTACTATAATACTGTCCCTCATATACAAAATAATTACTACTATAAACTGCCCCTATGTACAAGATATAACTACTATAATACTGTCCGCACTATGTACAGGAATATAACTATATATACTGCCCCCTATGTACAAGAATATAACTACTATAATACTGCCCTCTATGTACAAATATAACTACTATAATACTGCCCCTATGTACAAGAGTATAACTACTATAATACTGCCCCCTATGTACAAGGAATATAACTACTAATACTGCCCCCTATGTACAGGAATATAACTACTATAATACTGCTCCCTAGTACAAGAATATAACTAACTATAATACTGCCCCCTATGTACAAATATAACTACTATAATACTGCCCCCTATGTACAAGAATATAACTACTAATAAACGAATCTGACCCTATGTACAAGAATCTAACTACTATATACTGCCCCCTATGTACAAGAATATAACTACTATAATACTGCCCCTATGTACAGGAATATAACTACTATAATACTGTCCCTATGTACAAGAATATAAACTACCTATAAACTGCACCCTATGTACAAGAATTATAACTTATAACCACTGCCTCTATGTACAGAAATAACTACTTAACTATCCCCCTATGTACTAGAGTATTAACTCTATCTATAATACTTGCCCCCTATGTACAAGAATATAACACTATAATACTGCCCCCTGATTACAAGATATAACTACTATATACTGCCCCCTATTACACGTATACAACTACTATAATACTGCCATCTATGTCACAGGAATATAACTACTATAAATACTGCCCCCTATGTACAAGGAATTAACTATATAATACTGCCCCTATTTACAAGAATATAACTACTATAATCTGCCCCTATGTACAAGAATATAACTACTATAATTGCCCCGTTACGATAACTAACATAGTACGCCCCCTAACAGGTATAACTACTATAATACTGCCCCCTATGTACACGATATAACTACTTATAAATCTGCCCCCTTGTACAAAGAATATAACTACTAATAATACTGCCCCTATGTAAACACTATAACTACTATAATATACTGCCCCTATGTACAAGAATATAAGTACTATAACACTGCCATTATGTACAGGATATAAACTAACTAAAATAACCCTGCCCTCTATGTAACAGGAATATAACTAGCTATAATACTGCCCCCTATGTAAAGAATATAACTACTATAATACTGCCCCTATGTACAAGATATAACTACTATAATACTGCCCCTATGTAGCAGGAATATAACTACTATAATACTGCCCCCTATGTACAAGAAAAAAACTACTATAATCCTGCCCCTTGTACAGGAATATACTATAATATGCCCCCTCTGTGCAAGAATATAACTACTGTAACTGCCCCCAGTATTACAGGATATAACTACTACTATAAAATACTGCCCACTATGTAAAATATATAACTACTATATACTGCCCCTATGTACAAGAATATACTACTATAATCTGTCCCCTACCGAAATAACTACTTAGATCTGCCTCCCATGTACAAAGAAAATCTATAATCTACTCTATACTGCCCTTCCTATGTACAAGAATTTAACTACTATAATAACTGCCCCTATGTACAAGAATATAACTATAATAAACTCCGCCCATGTACAAAAGAAATACTAAAACTACATACTGCCCTTAGGTACAAGAATAATAAACTACTATAATACTGCCCCCTATGTACAAGAATATAACTACTATAATACTGCCCTGTGCAGAAGAATTTGGAACATTCAGAATGTAGCACCTCATCGGCCTAGAGACATTATATCATGTTGTTTCCTCAGTTCTGTAAGTGTTTGGTGGAGGTTTTCGGCTCTGTGGTGGTTTCTCAATGATACACCATATAATCGTACAATTCTTCTATTATTATAATTATACTATTATACCCTGCAGACGCACATGTACCTGTCAATAATCCAGCTCTGTCTCCATCTCTACAACCAAAGTTCTGTGCTCACATGACAGCTTCTTCTGTCTCCTTTTAATAACAGCGCCTCAACGTGAAATATTGTTAATGTCTATACTGCTCAGATGATCTCATTACTGAGAAAAATCCTGCTATTTGTCTGCAATTCCTATATATTTAGTACATTGCCATCAATTTTCTAATTACGCTGCAGAAAGCGCGCATCATCTAGACTCCGCACACCCTGACTCGCAGCATACGGCTTTGAAATATCAATAAAATTATGCATATTTAAGCAGCTGACAGATTTAATGATCTGAGGAAAATGTGCCGAAATATACTAGATATTATTTTAGCAAGAACCTTAATTTTCAGAGCCAGAAATTGAGTAAAACGTGTTAACAGCTTAAAACGTTCAATGAGTGAAATATTAAGTGTAGTCACACATCAACTAAATAATATATTAAAAAAAGTTTGAGTTTAGTTTTCTTCTTAGAAAAGTGTCAGTTCCGCAAAAACATTACAGTAAACCTCAGAAATTAAGTGATGGTGTTTTTTTAAATTGTTTTTATCTCACACAACATTCAATAACATATAAACAAATGTATTAAATTATCTAAGTTTATATTTTTTTAACTACGTCCCTCATGTATTTTTTGTCACTGTGAGTTTTCAAGTTTGTATTTCTAAATTTAAAGTTTTTAAATGTTTTCAATTTAGTTTTATAAAAAATTGATGACTGATTAGTTATTTTAGTCAATAAACCCAAAATACGTGTTTAAATGTAACATAATAATGTTCTATAGGAAACCTTAAATCCATGAGGAGGAAGTTTGAACTTATTTAGTATGTTACAGATCTCTTTGAACTCAAGGAGTTTAGAATTGAAAAAGGTGTCAATATAAAAAAATTGAAAAATTCTAAAATAGAGAAGATTATTGCAATTGTCATCTATTGTAGAATAATTGGTGTTGATTCGGCATCAGGTGCATAGATGTTTGCAAATCTGTATTGATATGAGTGAGGCAGTAATAGAAATTAAAGCATTAAATCAGCAATGTGTGAACATAACCTTGAACTGTCTTGAGCATTTAAGTAAAAACATTTTCTTTCTATTAGTTTGTCAGTATTTTGAGTAGCAAATTTTGCCACTGCAAACAAATAAAACTTGATGGACCTCAGTTTAAGGCATTTATAAGAATATATCGGGATCCTTTTGGCTGTATGAATGATTTTCCCTTTTCACCAAGGGAGATTTGAATTCTGAGTAAAGTATTATTTCATATTTGTGTCTTACCCTAAAAATTCAGGGTTAAAATCTACTAGATGAGCCTGACACAATCCAGCACATTTGTAATGCTGCTGTAATCAAACTGCTTGGATAGGCTCAGGGACAAACACCAATAATAAGCTAAAAGACTAAAATTCCTTCCTAGCTGTCCCTTCCTAAATGCACAACCTTCTCTAAGTGGTACGTGACAACTGGTCCACGTTGTGCAAAAATTGAGACAAAGACAGGGCAATACTGTACAAAATCCAAAGAGTAGTGGACAAGATATAGATCAGAACAAAGAGGACAAATGCTGTAGAAAATCAATAATCAAATTAATAGTCAGAAAACAGCAAAGGGGCTAGAGAATCCAAAAATACATGATAAATGCCTGAAAGCTTTGAATAAAACAAGGAGCAATAGTCTGCAAAACCTTTTATTAGTTGTCACAGTTATGATGTAGGAAATGATTGATCAGTTCTTTGGCATCCAGACAGGGCAGAAATGTTAGTGGAGGGAGATTCTGACTATCACCGTGAATCACTGATACTAACCGTGGCGGGGCTTTCATTTACTTCAATAGGAGTTGAGTCTGAAATTACAGCACCTATCGACTACACAGTGTTTGGAGTCGTTTGCTTAAGGCTCCTTGCTCTGTGTTCTGTCAGGTCCAAACAGCTAATCAATGAGAGAGCTGAGAACGGTCACCTACTGATCAGATCCTGAAGATAGGCACTTTCTTTGCATATCTACTTTCTTTGTGGAAATTAGCAGTGCATTTGTTGATGATACTAATTTGTTTTACCTTATTCTTGAATCAAGATGCTTATATTGTTCTCTTTATTTGTACGTATGCACCTTAGAGGAGCCATCTTTTTCTTTTTTGTTTCTTGGTATCTTCCATCCAGTTCCGCACTGTAATTTAGTTTGTACAATGGCAGTTGTGTTACATACAGTGACCCTTCTTTCCCTAAGTGCTGAGGTATGGACAGTGAAGAAGTCAAGAAGACATGTAACTCTACAATAACTGTACACTATAGTTTTAGGCAATGCAATACTTATTATGAGGTGGTGGAAGTCCAAGTGGGCATTGGCAAGGACATGGATAGGACAACCCCTCCTATACACAATATTGACATTATTTCTTCTCAATGAGCAGTAATGGAAGAAGGAGCTCTGAATGTAGGGATCATTTATCATCTTCACCAATGTCATAAAAATTGTTCCACGTATTCCGGTTGGTAATATTTCTCAAACCCTCATCATGCTTAAGTAATCCATGGAATACCTTTTGGATTTGGATCAGATAGGTGGAATCACGTTGTCTATTCGAGCCCTTGACCTGAAAGTAGGGTGACTTGTTAACAGAATTTTGTGGTATATTTGGCCAACAATTTACTATGTAGGGTCTCTACTGCCAAGTGCATTGTCCTGGGTTGCAAATGGTAGGGGCTAGAAAGTATATTGCAAATCTACACAACATTGGCCATTAATGTTAGCAAATAATGGGTAATAATAGGGTTTGCAAAAGGAAAATCCTTTGGAGGACCTTCTCTTGTGTAAATGTGTATTGAGAGCAGGAACAGATGTCTGAGGATTTCATGGCAGAAGGTCCTTCTCAAAATATAA
This sequence comes from Engystomops pustulosus, assembly GCA_019512145.1. Taxonomy (NCBI): domain Eukaryota; kingdom Metazoa; phylum Chordata; class Amphibia; order Anura; family Leptodactylidae; genus Engystomops; species Engystomops pustulosus. Next base: position 7,848,570 of record CM033650.1, on the reverse strand, counting down.
TTTGGTGGGTAGTTTGGGTGGCCATGTGCCCCTAGAAGGCTTGGGCTCCAAGCTGCTGCCTAAACCAGCTATATTGTAATCCATTACCGCTGTTCACTGCCACAAAAATAAAAAATAAAAACTTTTTCAATTACATGAGTCTCGTGGTGCACATTTCTGGAGCTTCTGCACTCTGATCATGAATCCAAGGTTAGACACATGTGCACTGAAGTTGAGCTGTACTACTTCGGCTTCAATAAACCACTGCACATAAGCCAAGGACAGAAAAGTAACAGAACCATTGGTATCAAGCACCCACGTTTGGGACAAGAAACCACAGGTCAAAAGGAATCATGGCCCCGACAAGTTCCCTTTATATGAGGAACCTAGAACTTCTTTCCCCTTGATCATCCTCACAACTACTGTAATGGCTGCTCTTTGGAGGTGTCACTGTCTCATAGAAAAATATACAGCAGCAACATAATAAAAAAGTTAAAAAAAAGTTATATATAATTATAGCTTTTAACTATTATTATTGTTTTACCTAAAATTCTACAAAATAATCAAGCAGTAAAGACTCCAGCAATGGGTTCTTCACAGAAGATCACATCTAGATTTAAGGATTTTTACTTTGCCAGTTGGAGGGAAATAAGTTTGCGCTGATCGCTGTAGGCAGAGACTGTTGTCTCGAAGGTGCAATGTAATTCCGCAATTTCTACCACTTCGGAGGATGATTTTTTTTTAGGCTACAAGACTGGAGGCTGAAAGGTTTTGGCAGCTCAAACAATGATGATGCGAGTTTGTAACCCAAATGTCCTCTGAAGCGTTCCCAGCCATACAACGTTCTGCGAAGAAGAGGAAATTTGCTGAGCCCAATACCCAAAATGTTCTGCCAAACAATATTATATTATAATGAATGTGATTATTATTGTGTAACCAGAGAATGTGAGATTCAATGCTCAATGTGTCAGAAACTGGGAAAAATTGCTTTCCTCTGCGAAAAAAACCTATAAATAAAATACCATTAAAAAAGCAAGTAAAAAACTAAAGTATATGAACAGAAATAAAATTGGATGCAAAAAAATTAAAAGAAAATGTTAAATAAAAAAGGCAATAAAAACAACTAAAAAACAAAAGTATATGAAGAGGAATAAAATTGGATGCAAAAAAAAAATATATGAAAATATTAAGTAAAAATAATTATTAATTGATTATTAGAAGTCTTGTTTCGATTTGGGAAATTACATTTTTTATGTCATGTTTGAAGGAACCTTTATATGTTTCTAACTTAATGCAAAAATTCACAATATTCAAGTAAATAAACCAAAGCCAAAGAATAAAAAGATAAAATAGAATAAATACAGAAGCTAGACTATAATAAATACCTAAAAATTAAAAATAACATGAAATGAGTATCATAAAAAGTCATTTTTATGATATTAAAAGTAGACAAATGCATACAAAAATAATAAAAAGTTACTAAACAAAGATTCAAGGCAAAAAAAAAAAACATAAAAAGATAATAATTGCATAAAAAGACTAATAATATTGAATTCATGTATGGATTATCAAAACTAAATAAATAACAGAAAAATATGGAAAAAAAATAATAAACGAGTAAAATAAAAAATGTATATAAAAAATGTGAAAATGCTATAAAAAATAAATAAATAGCAAAGTAGCTAATTATGAAGTTAATGAGCTCTCAATAAAGGCTAAAATTATGCTTAATGATTACAGTAGCTTTATATGTCCAAAGGAACCAAACAATAAAATGCTTCTGACTTAAAACGGGAAATAATGCTGACGGCCGCGCTGAATTCCGATTGTGTCATCAGTTGTGCACAGAAGATATTTTTATTAATATTATCAAAACTACTTAAACATTAAAAGCCTTATTGAACCGTTATGCTGGATGCTAATTAAGAAGCGCAGGATCGAAAAAAAAAAACAGTTCCCAAAAGTAGCGTTTTGTAATTTCGAGGGTATTTTCTTATCCCAGCAACTTGGAATAAATCTGAGTAAGCGAAAGTCTGCGAGTAACAGCGCTCTGCAGTGTCTGCTAAATCCTTCAATAATTAAGGTTAGAGCCGAGTCTATGGAGTTTGGGCTTCTGTCTGTGTATCTGGGGGACGTCTCTTCAGATGGATTGTTGGAACAAATAATTAGCTAATTAAAGAAAGTGACACGTTTTATCATAAAAAAGAACATGTTATTTGTTGTCGGGCACAAATGATGGCCTTTAATTGAAGAAAGAAAAGAAGAGGAGTTCCAGTCTTATGGACGGACAACATCCTAGTTCATCTTCCATTATTATACATTGTAGTCCTCAGTATCACGGGTGCTTCTGCGACCCACATGCCGGGTCACAGACGCACCCGTGCTCCTCTCTGTGGTGCCTGCTCTCTGTGGTGCCATGCCGTTGAGAAAACACGTGTCCCTTCCTTGAGCTAGTGTTTGGATTTCCCGTTGTGACCCCGGTTCTGCATTTGACTCTGATCCTGTTCTGCCAGCCCTGACCTTCTGCTCCACCTTTGACCCTGAACCTTTGCATCCTGTCTCAAACTCCTACCTGTCCCTGACCTCTAACTTGCCTTCTGACCCTGTACCTTGCCCTGGCTTCCTGACCTGGTGGTACCATGCCGCAGCAAGTCAAACCCGCTTTGCGGCGGGCTCTGGTGAAAACCGGGTGCTACTGTCTCCAGTCCCAGGTGTCGGCTTATGTCATCACCCGTCGTGGTACAGGGGGTCCACCACCCCGGAAGCCGGACAGTAACATCCGGCCATGGACTCTGCCAAGGTCTCGCTGTCCAAATTGACTGATCTTACCACCCTGGTGGTCCAGGGGGTCCACTACCCCTGAAGCCTGACACTCATGTTATGTTCTTTAGGTTTGTTCTTAAAGGAGAATAAGCAGAATTCATATTTGAACTAAATTATAAACTAATATGTAATTAGTTGTTTCAAATGTTGCTCTCCTTAGCAGAACAATATAGTGGACATGCTGCTGGCCCTTTAATCAGTTCTGTGACTTTGTCCTTGTGTAGGAGACATAGAACAGAAGATGGTGCTGGTCACATGTACACATCACATGGGCAGGTCATGTGAACAGCACACTTTTTGGCTGTAGTCGGTTGGTTGCAGTGCATCCAGTACGACCAGTGTTGTGGTGAGAATTCATCTCAGTGATGTGCATTGATGGCAGTTACACATCATTACTATGGCAAGAGAGCAGGACAGTCTGTTACATCATCACTGGGAGCAGAGCATGAGAGGGAGGAGTTGTTACTAAGAAGTGCGGGATCATGGGACTTGTAGTTGTAGTTGTAGATGACGGCCATTTAGGCTTCTCCTACTTTGGAAATACCATAAAATTTGGTGAATCAAAAAATAAAACCATTTAAGCCCTTTTTTTGTGATTGAACACAACAAATCTTAATGTCATTATGTATTCATAGCATTATTTGTTTTTTTATCAGACATTCATTTTCCTGGAATACATCTGTAAGTTGAATTTGTATCTAGGTTTGTATCTAAGTTGTTTGTAGCTACAGACAAAAATGTTTTGATTTTCAAAATCTTGTGCTGTCATGGGAAAAAGGCTTATCAATAAAACCTCATTATAGACACAGTTCATCTGATCACTGCAGCCTGAGACTAAAGTAAGTAAAGCAACCAGAGAATTCACAGTGGACAGAGAGGTCCGTGACTAGAGACATCTGTAAGTCAAGTGTCCTTAAGTTGGGGACCCATGTAGTAGTTATATTATTATGCATAGAGGGCAGTGTTATAGTAGTTATATTCTTGTACATAGGGGGCAGTATTAAAGTAGTTGGGGGCAGTATTATAGTGTTATATTCTTGTACATAGGGGGGGGGGGTATTATAGTAGTTATATTCTTGACATAGGGGGCGGTATTATAGTAGTTATATTCTGTACATCAGGGGAGCAGTATTTAGTAGTTATATTCTTGTATATAGGGACAGTATTATAGTATTTATATTCTTGTACATATGGGGCATATATAGTAGTTATATTCTTGTACATAGGGCAGTTATTATAGTATTATATATCTGTACATAGGGGCAGTATTATAGTAGTTATATTCTTGTACATAGGGAGCAGTATTATAGTATTTATATCTTGTACATAGGGGCAGTATTATAGTAGTTATATTCTTGAATGGGCAGTATAGTAGTATCTTGACGAGGCAGTATTATAGTAGTTATATCTTGTACTAGGGGGCAGTATTATAGTAGTTATATCTTGTACATAGGGGGCAGTATTATAGTAGTTAATTCCTGTACATAGGGGCAGTATTATGTTTATATTCTTGTACATAGGGGGCAGTATTATAGTAGTTATATTCCTGTACATAGGGGCAGTATTATAGTAGTTATTTCTTGTACATGGGGCTGTAGTATAGTCAGTTATATTCCTGTAATAGGGGGCAGTATTATAGTAGTTATATTCTTGTACATAGGGGCAGTATTATAGTAGTTAGATTCTTGCATAGGGGGCAGTATTATGTAGTGTATATTCTTGTCACAGGGGGCAGTATTTATAGTGTTATATTCTTGTACACAGGGTCAGTATTATGTAGTTATATTCTTGTAACATATGGGAGCAGTATTATAGTAGTTATATTCTTGTACATAGGGAGCAGTATTATAGTGTTATATTCTTGTACAATGGGGGCTATTATAGTAGTTATATTCTTGTACATAGGGAGCAGTTTATAGTATTTATATTCTGTACATAGGGGGCAGTATTATATGGTTATCTTTTTCACACAGACGAGGTAACCTTAATTTGGATGTGTGATTTACCTTTTTTAACAACTTCATAAATGTTTATTATTGATGAAACATCCAATATTTCACTCCATCTCAGGCGGGACTGGAGCTCTTTCTGGCGAGGCTTCTAGAACAGACAATTGAAGAACATGATGTTTCTCACGGTCAGCAGGTACATTCCTGTCACAAATGTATATAATATTTCTAAGCACACAAACACAAAGCACAATGCAAAATTTAGATACTAAAGATACCAGGGCACAGGGTGATGTGATGTGCAACAAGCCCCAGAGCCTTGTGGGATTAGAGGGTCAAGTAAGCAACAGATTCAAAGAAGTGAAAGGATCTTAGGTGCATCTTAGTGCAGAATATTTGTAGTGTTTCCAGGCTTCACATATGTGGGATTTACCCACATTTGTAGAGTTTTTCCTTGACATAATTTGGCAACTGCGTCGCAATCAGTATCCAACAGTATCTACTTCCCTTGGTCCCTGATTTGTTCAATCAGATTTGTTATTGATACATTGGGTAATGTATATGTATACATCCCCCATAGATGGGTATGGTGCCCGGGACTCATCGTTCAGAGTGGCGGCCGCAAAAAAGTCAGAGCATGCTCTATCTTTGGCCATGAGAACGGCCATGTTGCATTATTTGCTATGGAGAGGGTAGGGGTCACCCACCTACTTTCCAACGTGCAACCATATGTCGGGTGCAATTTGTGGGTGTGAATGCACCCTAAGATTGATCTCTGTGGAACCTAAAATTCTCTGCCATCCCTATCGCTAGTAAACTACTTGAAGGCTTCTTCCTGCAGAAATACTGTGACCAATTTGTGTAACATTGAGCATCAGCCTCGCTGTGTAGAAAATAAGCTGCCGAATATTTCACCAACACAATTCTCAGCCTCGGTCCCTGCTCCGGTGAAATTCATACCAGTATTTTAAGCAAGTGTCTGCGTACCGCTGATTCCAAAGCCGCTGATTTTTATATTTGCTTTAAAAAATTGGATAAATCTGACATCTTTGTCGTCGTGTGTTACGCGCTGCCTACGGATTGCTCATTGACTGCGATTTATTTCCCGCACATACATTGCACATTGTTTTGGCAGCTTTGTTTTTCTTGTCAGAACATTTTGCTGGACAGGGAAGGAGGTCCAGGAGTGAAGAGGCTCCAGAGGCTTTGAGAATAAAATACTGAAACTCAATGAGGGGAACTATGGAGATTGACTATTTATTTGCCGTGTTAAGAGGAGCAGAAGCAAGACCCAACAAATTCATGTTATTTTTAGCCACAAATTTCCACCATTTGAGGTGTAGACTTAGCTACTTATTAGAGATGAGCGAGCACTAAAATGTTTGAGTGCTCGTTATTCGAGACAAACTTTTCCTGATGCTCGAGTGCTCGTCTCGAATAACGAGCCCCATTGAAGTCAATGGGAGACTCGAGCATTTTTCAAAGGGACCATGGTTCGGGAATAAAATGTGTTATTTAATTGAAAAAGAATAGAGATGAGCGAGCACTAAAATGCTCGGGTGCTCGTTACTCGAGCCGAACATTTCCAGATGCTGAGTGCTCGTTTCGAAGTAACGAGCCCCATTGAAGTCAATGGGAGACCCGAGCATTTTTCAAAGGGACCATGGTTCAGGAATAAAATGTGTTATTTAATTGAAAAATAATGTCTTCTGATAATTTGCAAACATCTGCGATCTATCTTCACTGTTCCGCGCGTATATTATCTCCGACAAGTTAGCAATGTAAAGAACAGTGAGAATAGAATAAAAACAGTGAACACCAGTGAACACAGTGAACACAGGATCATTTAAGATAAAAACACAGTGCAGAACACAGTGCAGAATAGATTACAGATGTTCGGCACATCTGCGGAACGGCGCGAACAAAATAGCATGTGAAGAACAATATATATGTGTGTGAAGAACACATTGCAGTGTTTAAATACATCTGCAATGTGTTCTTCACACATATATATTGTTCTTCACATGCTATTTGTTTCGCGCCGTTCCGCGCGTATCTCCCGACAGTAAGCAGATGTGCCGAACATCTGTAACTATTCTGCACTGTGTTCTGCACTGTGTTTTATCTTAAATGATCTGTGTTCACTGTTTTTATTCTATTCTTCATTGTTCTTCACTGTGTTTTTTTAATTAAATGCTGATCTCGAGCAGGGAAATACTCGTCCGAGCAACAGCCGTCTCGAGTAACCCTAATGACGTATTTACTTTTCTTGTACATAGGGCAGTATTATGAGAGTGATATCTTGTCACATAGGGCAGTATTACAAGTAGTTATATTTCATTGTATCATAGGGGGCCGTAATTAACAGTATGTTATATCTTGTACATAGGGCATGTATTTATAGGAGTTATCTTCTTGTACATAGGGGAGTAATACTTAGTAGTTATATTCTATGTTACATCAGGGGGGCATGTATAGAAGTAGTATTTTCTGTAGCAGAGGGGGGCATTATTATATGTAAGTTATTTCTCTGTACATAGGGGGGCAGTTATTAAAAGTAGTTATTTCTTGTAATAGGGGGCAGTATTAAGTAGTGTTTATTCTGTACATAGGGGGCAGTATTATAGTAGTTATTTCTTGTACATAGGGGGCGTATATAGTAGTATATCTTGTACATAGGGGGGCAGTATTATAGTAGTTATATTCTTGACATAGGGGGCAGTATTATAGTAGTTATATTCTGTACATAGGGGGCAGTATTATAGAGTTATTTTTTGTAACTAGGGGGCAGGAGCTACTATAGTAGTTATATTCTGTACATAGGGGGCAGTATTAATAGTAGTTATATTTCTTGTACATAGAGGGGCCTATTATAGTAGTTATATTCTTGTACATAGGGGGGGCAGTATTAGAGCATAGTTATATTCTTGACATAGGGGGGCAGTATTATAGTAGTTATATTCTTGTAATAGGGGGGGGTATTATAGATGTTATCTCTTGTACTATTAGGGGGGCGGTATTATAGTAGTTATATTCTTGTACCTAGGGGAGCAGTATATAGTAGTTATATTCGGTATCTAGAGGAGCTATAATTAATAGTATTATATTCTTGTAAACAAAACCTATGGGGGCAGTACTATTTAGTAGTTATATTCTTGCTACTAGGAGGCAGTAGTATATAGTTATTCTTGTACATAGGGGGCAGTATTATAGTAGTATATTCTTGTACATAGGGGAGCAGTATATTAAAGTATTATATTTGTACATAGGGGGGCAGTATTATAGTATTATATTCTTGGGTGACATAGAGTGCAGTATATCAGTAGTTATATTTAGCTTGTACATAGGAGGCTTATTATAGTAGTTATATCTTGTACATAGGGGGAGGGCAGTATTTAAGTAGTTATATTCGTCTACATAGGGGGTATTATATCGTATATCTGTACCTAGGGGGCAGTATTATAGTAGTTTATATTCTTGTACATAGGGGGCAGTATATATAGTAGTTATATCCTGTACATAGGGGCATGTATTATAGTATGTTATTTTGTATATGGGGGGCGTATTATAGTAGTTATATTCTCTGTACATAGGGGGTCAGTATATAGTAGTTATATTTGCTCTGTACATAGGGGGCAGTATTATAGTAGTTATATTCTTGTACATATGGGGCAGTATTATAGTAGTGATATTCTTGTACATCAGGTGGAGGCACTGTATTTAGTATGTTATATGTCTTGTACACAGGGGGCAGTATATCGTATATCTGTACGTTATATATTACTTGTACATATGGGAGCAGTTTTAGAGTTATTTCTTCTGTACATAGGGAGCAGTATTATAGTATTTATATTCTTGTACATATGGGGGCAGTATTATAGTAGTTATATTCTTGTACATAGGGAGCAGTATTATAGTATTTATATTCTTGTACATAGGGGGCAGTATTATAGTGGTTATATCTTTATACACAAGAAGAGGTAACCTTAATTTGGATGTGTGATTTTACCTTTTTAACAACTTCATAAATTTTATTATTGATGAAACATCCAATATTTCCACATCAGTCTCAGGCTGGACTGGAGCTCTTTCTGGCAGAGGCTTCTAGAACAGACAATTGAAGAACATGATGTTTCTACGGGTCAGCAGGTAACATTTCCTGTCACAATGTAATATAATATTTCTAAGCACACAAACACAAAGCACAATGCAAAATTTAGATACTAAAGATACCAGGGCACAGGGTGATGTGATGTGCAACAGCCCGACAGATCCTGTGGGATTAGAGGGTCAAGTAAGCAACAGATTCAAAGAAGTGAAAGGATCTTAGGTGCATCTTAGTGCAGAATATTTGTAGTGTTTCCAGGCTTCACATATGTGGGATTTACCCACATTTGTAGAGTTTTTCCTTGACATAATTTGGCAACTGCGTCGCAATCAGTATCCAACAGTATCTACTTCCCTTGGTCCCTGATTTGTTCAATCAGATTTGTTATTGATACATTGGGTAATGTATATGTATACATCCCCATAGATGGGTATGGTGCCCGACTCATCGTTCAAGTGGGCGGCCGCAAAAAAGTCAGCATGCTCATCTTTGGCCATGAAACGGCCATGTTGCATTATTTGCTATGGAGAGGGTAGGGGTCACCCACACTTTCCAACGTGCAACCATATGTCGGGTGCAATTTGTGGGTGTGAATGCACCCTAAGATTGATCTCTGTGGAACCTAAAATTCTCTGCCATCCCTATCGCTAGTAAACTACTTGAAGGCTTCTTCCTGCAGAAATACTGTGACCAATTTGTGTAACATTGAGCATCAGCCTCGCTGTGTAGAAAATAAGCTGCCGATATTTCACCAACACAATTCTCAGCCTCGTCCCTGCTCCGGTGAAATTCATACCAGTATTTTAAGCAAGTGTCTGCGTACCGCTGATTCCAAAGCCGCTGATTTTTATATTTGCTTTAAAAAATTGGATAAATCTGACATCTTTGTCGTCGTGTGTTACGCGCTGCCTACGGATTGCTCATTGACTGCGATTTATTTCCCGCACATACATTGCACATTGTTTGGCAGCTTTGTTTTTCTTGTCAGAACATTTTTGGACAGGGAAGGAGGTCCAGGAGTGAAGAGGCTCGAGGCTTGAGAATAAAATACTGAAACTCAATGAGGGGAACTAGGAGATGACATTTATTTGCCGGTTTAAGAGGAGCAGAAGCAGACCCAACAATTCATGTTATTTTAGCCACAAATTTCCACCATTTGAGGTGTAGACTTAGCTACTTATTAAGATGAGGCGAGCACTAAAATGTTTGAGTGTCGTTATTCGAGACAAACTTTTCCTGATGCTCAGTGCTCGTCTCGAATAACGAGCCCATTGAAGTCAATGGGAGACTCGAGCTTTTTCAAAGGGACCATGGTTCGGGAATAATGTGTTTTTATTGAAAAGATATAGAGATGAGCGAGCACTAAAATGGCTCGGGTGCTCTGTTACTCGAGCCGAACATTTCCAGATGCTCGAGTGCTCGTTTCGAAGTAACGAGCCCATTGAAGTCAATGGGAGACCCGAGCATTTTTTCAAAGGGACCATGGTTCAGGAATAATAATGTGTTATTAATTGAAAAATAATGTCTTCTGATAATTTGCAAACATCTGCGATCTAGTCTTCACTGTTCCGGCGCGTATATTATCTCCCGACAAGTTAGCAGATGTAAAGAACAGTGAGCATAGAATAAAAACAGTGAACACAGTGAACACAGTGAACACAGGATCATTAAGATAAAAACACAGTGCAGAACACAGTGCAGAATAGATTACAGATGTTCGGCACATCTGCGGAACGGCGCGAACAAAATAGGCATGTGAAGAACTATATATATGTGTGTGAAGAACACATTGCAGATGTTTAAATACATCTGCATGTGTTCTTCACACATATATATTGTTCTTCACATGCTATTTTGTTCGCGCCGTTCCGCGCGTATCTCCCGACAGGTAAGCAGATGTGCGACGACCATCTGTAATCTATTCTGCACTGTGTTCTGCACTGTGTTTTATCTTAAATGATCTGTGTTCACTGTTTTTATTCTATTCTCATTGTTCTTCACTGTGTTTTTTTAATTAAATGCTCGATCTCGAGCAGGGGAAATACTCGTCCGAGCAACGAGCCGTCTCGAGTACCCTAATGCTCGACCGAGCATCAAGCTCGGACGAGCATGTTCGCTCATCTCTAAAAAAGAATGTCTTCTGATAAGTGATCAGATGTATGCAAACATCTGCAATCTATTCTTCACTGTTCCGCGCGTATATTATCTCCTGACAAGTTAGCAGATGTGAAGACAGTGAAGAATAGAATAAAAACAGTGAACACAGGATCATTTAAGTGAAAAACACAGTGAAGAATAATTGAAGTGTTTGCACATCTGCTTACTTGTCGGGATCGTGCTGCTGCTCCCGCGGTGTCCTGCACTGCTGCCGCCTCACCGAGTGTCTCCGTGCTGCCCTCTCGCGCGCTGTCCCTCCCACCGATGTGCTGCCATCTGCCCCAGCACTGTCCGTCCTGCCAGCCCGCACTCGTGTACTGCTGCCCATCGTCCCGTCCGCGCCAGTCCGTGCCCCGATGTATCGCGCCGCTGCCAGCCCCGATGTCTCCGTCTGCCCGTCCACCGATGTCTCCTTTATGCTGTTCCCCCGATTCTCTCGTTCTGCGCCTGTGGTTCCCCCGATGTCTCCGTTTGCGCCTTCCCCCGATGTCTCCGTTCTGCCCGTTCCCCTGATGTTTCCGTTCTGCTCGTCCGTTCCACCGATGTCTCTTTTTACCCGTTCCCGGAGTCTCCGTTCTACCGCGTTCCCGATGTCTCGTTCTGCCGGCCAGATGTCTCCGTCTGCCGTTCCCAATTCCGGTGCTGCTCCCGATGTCTCATGGGCTGCTCCCCCGATGTCTCCATGGTGCTGCTCCCCGATGTCTCCATGGTGCTGCTCCCCGATGTCTCTGTGCTGCTCCCGTGTTCTCAATGTGTTTTTTCACATATATATTGGTTCCACATACTATTTGTTCGTCGTGTATCTTTCAACAAGTAGCAGATTGCCGAAACATCTGTAATCTATTCTTCACTGTGTTCTTCACTGTGTTTTTCACTTAAATGATCCTTGTGTCAATGTGTTCACTGTTTTTATTCTATTCTTCATTGTTCTTCACTGTATATTTTTAATTAAATGCTCGATCTCGAGCAGGGGAAATACTCTCCGAGCAACGAGCCTTTCGAGTACCTTAATACTCGAACGAGCATCAAGCTCGGACGAGTATAACTCGCTCATCTCTACTACTTATCTATATGATGTTGTTCTCAACGTACAGTAAATTATGTAAACTTGGCTACAGCAAACACACCATCTCATCTCAGCCCCACCCATCATTAGAATAAAATATTTTATGCATGTTTTCTCATATTAGAGAATGTTGGAACCATAATCTCCTCCAGTGGTATTAGGGATGAGCTATAGACAGGTCTTCCCCCAATAGGGTTCTTGCGTACTCGAAATTCTGCTTTCTTATATCCGTTCTTGTGTTGCTGGAGTAATCCATAGACAACAAGTTTTCCAAAATTTGTAGAATAAAGAATTAGATCCAATATATCCCAAATTAATTTAGTTTGTATTAAATTCTCTGAAAAGTTTTGTATGATGCTCTTTTCTATATAATTCGTTTACCAATAAAGTTTTTCAAGGTTTTGTTGGGTCCTAATATTAGAGATCTCCAGACTGACATCCTCTATGTTAGAGCAAGAAACATTGGACTCATTGCTCTCAGACATATTGGGGCATATTACTTACTCTGTCGGGAGGAGTTTACCAAAAGTGCATTATCCGACGATCATACACTGTGCCGCGATTCCCTAAGATCGTGCCCCCAATATCCTGCATGTGTCGCTTCCCCGCTCAGGTCATCGGAGTTCACCTTCTTCTTCCCGGTGCATGTCAGTGCATTCTGACAAGTCAGAATCGTTGGATCGTCCCACGGCCCCGACCCCCCATTTCTTTCCATGGAAGCCAGTGGAGCTGCGCCAAAATCAGGTTTTTGGTGCACAGCGCTGTGCAAATCAGTCACACGCGCGCAAATCTCCAAAAATCCGCGAAGTGCAGCCGGGACCCTTAGTAAATATACCCCGTCTGCCCTTTCCAACTTCTTTTGCTCTCCTCCCACCACCCCCGCCGCTCGACCGAGCATCAAGCTCGGACGAGCATGTTCGCTCATCTCTAAAAAAGAATGTCTTCTGATAAGTGATCAGATGTATGCAAACATCTGCAATCTATTCTTCACTGTTCCGCGCGTATATTATCTCCTGACAAGTTAGCAGATGTGAAGAACAGTGAAGAATAGAATAAAAACAGTGAACACAGGATCATTTAAGTGAAAAACACAGTGAAGAATAGATTGAAGATGTTTGGCACATCTGCTTACTTGTCGGGATCCGTGCTGCTGCTCCCCGGTGTCCCATGCTGCCCCTCACCGAGTGTCTCCGTGCTGCCCCTCCCCGAGTGTCTCCGTGCTGCCCCGATGTACCCATGCTGCCCCAGCCCGATGTGTCCGCGCTGCCCCAGCCCCAGCCCCGATGTATTCGCGCTGCCCCAGCCCCGATGTATCCGCGCTGCCCCAGCCCCGATGTATCCGCGCTGCCCCAGCCCCGATGTCTCCGTTCTGCCCGTTCCCCCGATGTCTCCTTTATGCCCGTTCCCCCGATGTCTCCGTTCTGCCCGTTCCCCCGATGTCTCCGTTCTGCCCGTTCCCCCGATGTCTCCGTTCTGCCCGTTCCCCTGATGTTTCCGTTCTGCCCGTTCCCCCGATGTCTCCGTTCTACCCGTTCCCCCGATGTCTCCGTTCTACCCGTTCCCCCGATGTCTCCGTTCTGCCGGTCCCCCCGATGTCTCCGTTCTGCCCGTTCCCCCAATGTCTCCATGGTGCTGCTCCCCCGATGTCTCCATGGTGCTGCTCCCCCGATGTCTCCATGGTGCTGCTCCCCCGATGTCTCCATGGTGCTGCTCCCCGATGTCTCTGTGCTGCTCCCCGTGTTCTTCAATGTGTTTTTCACACATATATATTGTTCTTCACATACTATTTTGTTCCGCGTGTATCTTCCAACAAGTAGCAGATGTGCCGAACATCTGTAATCTATTCTTCACTGTGTTCTTCACTGTGTTTTTCACTTAAATGATCCTGTGTTCAATGTGTTCACTGTTTTTATTCTATTCTTCATTGTTCTTCACTGTATATTTTTAATTAAATGCTCGATCTCGAGCAGGGGAAATACTCGTCCGAGCAACGAGCCGTTTCGAGTACCTTAATACTCGAACGAGCATCAAGCTCGGACGAGTATACTCGCTCATCTCTACTACTTATCTATGATGATGTTGTTCTCAACGTACAGTAAATTAATGTAAACTTGGCTACAGCAAACCACACCCATCCATCTCAGCCCCACCCATCATTAGAATAAAATATTTTATGCATGTTTTCTCATATTAGAGAATGTTGGAACCATAATATCCTCCAGTGGGTATTAGGGATGAGCTATAGACAGGTCTTCCCCCAATAGGGTTCTTGCGTACTCAGAAATTCTGCTTTCTATTATCCGTTACTTGTGTTGCTGGAGTAATGTCCATAGACAAACAAGTTTTCCAAAATTTGTAGAATAAAGAATTAGATCCAATATATCCCAAATTAATTTAGTTTGTATTAAATTCTCTGAAAAGTTTTGTATGATGCTCTTTTCTATATAATTCGTTTTACCAATAAAGTTTTTCAAGGTTTTGTTTTGGGTCCTAATATTAGGAGATCTCCAGACTGACATCCTCATGTTAGAGCAAGAAACATTGGACTCATTGCTCTCAGACATATTGGGGCATATTTACTTACCTGTCGGGAGGAGTTTACCAAAAGTGCATTATCCGACGATCATACACTGTGCCGCGATTCCCTAAGATCGTGCCCCCAATATCCTGCATGTGTCGCTTCCCCGCTCAGGTCATCCGGAGTTCACCTTCTTCTTCCCGGTGCATGTCAGTGCATTCTGACAAAGTCAGAATTCGTTGGATCGTCCCACGGCCGACCCCCCATTTCTTTCGCATGGAAGCCAGTGGAGCTGCGCCAAAATCAGGTTTTTGGTGCACAGCCGTGCAAATCAGTCACAGCCGCGCAAATCTCCAAAAATCCCGAAAGTGCAGCCGTGGACCCTTAGTAAATATACCCCGTCTGCCCTTTCCAACTTCTTTCAAGCCCAAACTATACACTAGATCAGGAATAGGTGAGGGAACTAGGACCTAGGATTGCAGTGTAAGGGACGAGAATCTTGGAATGTGCCTTGACCATCGAGCAAGATGGTGATGATGATCTTAGGAATGTAACTATAAATGTCACTATAAGTCTGAATATATCTCAGGGTCTCGTAGAGCAGCCATACATACATTTTGTGTTGCCTCTTCTGTCTCGTAATCTGCTGCCATTGAGCAGCTCACAGACTTTACCTTGTTAATTGCAGAACATTTTCCACAGAACTTTTTAACATCTCGGTTTCAACTCGTTCACACAAAACTGTGTTTTCGGTTGATGGTTTTCTGGAGGGTCTCCTGGGATTTTCTTTTGGGTTCCTTCTATTATATGAGATCATTACAGGGTTTAACCTCATGTCTATTATGGGATTCTACTCTTTTATTGCCGTAATTAGAGCAGAATTTAAGAACCTCCAGAGAATTTGGGGTTACAGTGAAGACTTTTCTCATTACTGGATTCAACTTTTATTCTATCCCAAACCACAGAAAGTCTTTTAAAAAAACAAAAAACTGCAGTTACAATATTCTCTGCTAAAATAAATGGCCTTACATGATGAGAACCTGAAGGGTTTGAATAAAACCTGTCCAGATGTCTGGAAACCCCATGGTGGCGGGGGGAAGGTTGTGCATTTCATGCTTGGCTCACAGTGGTCATGGTAGTGCTGGTTCTCCGACCCTGAAGCATGGACCACAAGCCTTAGGGGGCACAGGTCAGCTGGTTCTATTGAAGTTGAACAAATGATGTCACTGGTGCTGGGTCCTCTGATTGGCAGCTGCGGGTTCCATGACTCTTGACACTTTCAGTTTAGCTGGACACAATTACTAAGGGCCCGATTCGGGTTTCCCCCTACGTGTTACCCGAATATTTCCGATTTGCGCCGATTTCCCCTGAATTGCCCCGGGATTTTGGCGCACGCGATCGGATTGTGGCGCATCGGCGCCGGCATGCGCGCGACGGAAACCGGGGGGCGTGGCCGCACGAAAACCCGACGTATTCGAAAAAACCGCTGCATTTAAAAACGGAAAATGTGTCGCTGGACTCGCGCTTACCTTCACTCAGCCGGCCTCGGTGCATTTCAGTACGTTCCTATGCTCTTCAGCGCAGCAGCGCCACCTGGTGGACGGCAGAGGAACTGCCTTAGTGAATCCCGGCCGGACCCGAATCCACCACAGAGAAGGTGCCGCTGGATCGCGAATGGGCCGGGTAAGTAAATCTGCCCCAATGCTGAAACCAGGAGAAAGGAAAGGGTTAAGAACAGTTAAAATTGTTGCTTGGAAACCCCCTTTAATTTAGAACAAATATTGAGCCAATGAATGATATTCTTGATACACACCAGAATTTTGGAACGATTTGGGTTAATCTGGCCTGCGTTTTAGACACACTGGGGATTATTGCGGATCGCACTTTCGTCAGACTGTTCATGTTTTTCAGGATTTGTGCAGTGCTAGGACAGGTATTTTGCAGGGGTTTGCGTTGGGATTGTGTCGCACTCGATCGGATTGTGGCGCAGTTGCACTGCTTTCATGCGACAGAAATCAGGGGGGACGTGCTGTCAGAAGATTCGACTGATTCGGACTGAGCGCGGGATTTAACTTTCAAATTGTGTCACATCTAATGCACTTACATGCACCAGGAAGAAGAAGGTGAACTCTGTCGGACCTGAGCGGGGAAGGGACACATGCAGGATATCGGGCGCACAATCTTAGTGAATTGGGGCAGAGTGCATTATCGTCTGACACACCTCCTGCGCTCGGGTAAGTAAATGTGCCCCATTGTTCACCTTGTTTGTTGGGATTTGTTAGGAAAGGGAACAGAAC
This sequence comes from Engystomops pustulosus, assembly GCA_019512145.1. Lineage (NCBI taxonomy): Eukaryota > Metazoa > Chordata > Amphibia > Anura > Leptodactylidae > Engystomops > Engystomops pustulosus. The sequence continues at coordinate 7,831,673 of CM033650.1, read as the reverse complement.
TGTACAAATATTCTGTAGGCATAAAGTAAGCCAAATAATAGGTGTCATACACACTGGTGGAATCTAATCTTCAAGGCAATAATTTGTGATAAAATGATAGATTTTTGTACCCGCGGACCCCCAGCGCAGGAGCAGTGGGTGGGCAGCTGCTACACATCAGATTATCTTACCTTTCCTCACACCTGACGGAGACACAAAGACTGAGCTGCTCCGAGTCAGTTAATATAACATTTGCATCATAAAACTTCTGTGTATAAACGTAAAAGAAGAAAACAAAGCTACAAATCCGGTCACACACGAGGACGGCAATGTTTTGGTTAATCATGTCGGGGGCTATAGTAATCAATTGTTTTAATTAGCTTAGTAATGTTCCTATAGTTTAGTGAGGTGGCGGATGGTGACATGAATGTAGTGACCCGGACATGCGCCATACATTATGTGCCGTGAATTGCTCATACTATGTAAGATAGTAAGATCTGACATGACGGTATACTGCACACTTTGCACACTTTTTCTTAATGATTAGTACCTCTTGTAACCTGTGGAGTAGCCGTGTTTTTAAACGTTGGTGACATTTTTATTACGATGGAATAAAAGTAACGTTCTAGTGGAGATTGGGCTGTGCTGGTCCGTAGTGGACTGATGTGTTATCAGCCCAACCACATTTTTCTATAAGTTCCTACTAACAGGGAAAATGTATGCATAATGCAATTCATGTAATTGAATGTCGGGTTCGCTCATCTCTAGTGGTGGGTGCAGCTGCACCTAGAGAAAGTGGCAACTGCGGGTCTAGATGAGAGGAGCGGCCAATCCCAACCAACTTACTACCAGCGAATGACCTCCTAGGGGGGAAGGGGGGGGGAGCTTTTCACATGATGCGTTGCATTTTTTGATGTGTTTTTGATGCATTTTAAAGGCTTCAGTCTTGATCACATGCTGAGGGTACATTGCGTTTTAGGAGATGCAATGGAAACTCAATGTAACCTTAGCATGTGGTGCCTTTTGGAATGGTCAAAAACGCATCAAAAAAACACAACGCATCGTGTGAAAGCGCCTTGATGCTTATCTGAATTGTATTATTTCATTACCCGTAAACCTAAATAGGAGACTAAGGTGTACAGAGGTCCGGCCGACAACCAAACTGACTAGATGGCCATATAGAGGTGAAGGTTTGGGTTACTCTTATTATTTGCAATACATGGAGGCTGTGATCAGCTGTTTCATTTCTTCTCTCTCTCCCTGGGACTTTCGGTGTGCCGGCACTTCATTGTGCACATACATGATATCTATATCCTGTATGTGAAAAACTCAGCTCTCTAATGATATTAGTTACCCGGGACGTCGGTGGTTAGTGAATCCAATACACAACATCTCTACCAAGCCGACAACCGTGAGTTGGTTCTGACATTGTATTAATCAGCTATACACTGATATGCCTATTGATTACGCCAATTTTTCAGGTAGTGTGGACTCACCAGCCATACTACCTGCGGCAAAATGCCGCCTCTTTAAGGGTCCACAATCTGCCGCCTGAGGCGAGGACTTCGCCCTGCCTCGTGGAAGATGCGTCCCTGACTATATACTGCATGTTTTTTGCATATTCTTTCCTCTCTGTTCTCATCACAATTTCCTAGCATCCTCCCTCGTGCTACATGAATAGCAAAATGTATAGATTTTTTTTTCTTAATCAAATTGCAACAAAGTTACATTTTTTAGAATGTTTGGCAACAAGTAACATTTGCTTTTTTTTCATGTGTCCCAGTAGATGGTTATTGGCGGGGGATTTCTCTGTATGTAAATCCGTCAGGATCCTGATACAGCGCCGTGCGACCTTTCCCAGAGGTGATAATGGGCATTTAGCGCTTGTATGATGTATATGACCCTTCATGGATTGTTGTGTTTGCAGATAACACCTTCCACACCTCCGGCTCGTGGCTTCTCTCTCTGCCGCCTGTTAGTCACTACATTCACAAGGAACATTCTGGAGCCTTCCAGCAGATTAACACTTGTCGTAATTCAGGCAAAAGCTACGTACAAAACAGCGCGTGTCTCCATTCCATTTTCACAGGTGATGCTAGGAAGATTTACTGCCAGACTTAACACTAACATTTGTGACAAGATCGTCCTAAAATAGATAATTTATGGAAACGTTTGTTTGAGAAAAGAAAGAAAGAAAACAAAACATATTTTAGTGATTTGTATTGTTTGCCTTGATTTTAAATGTTTAATAATATTTATATTTATATCTATTTTTATATTTCTGTATTTATTTAACTCTTATAAATGCATTGAGCTGCTGTATCCAAGCTCACAATTTATATGGGCATTGACCTTACACAGTGCACAGCTGCTGTATCCAAGCTCCCAAATCATATAGGCATTGACCTTATATAGTGCTGAGCTGCTGTATCCAAGCTCCCAATTTATACAGGCAATTGACCTTACACAGTGCAGAGCTGCTGTATCTAAACTGCCATTATATAGGCGTTGAGCTGCTGTATCTAAGTTGCCATTATATAGGCATTGACTTTACTGTGAGCTAAGCTGCTTGTATCTAAGCTGCGAGTATCTAGGCATTGACCATACAAAGTGTTGTGATGATGTATCTAAGCTACCATTATATACTCATTGACCTTATAGTGAGCTGTACTGCTGTATCCAAGCTGCCCTAGAGAAAGATTTATTATTGATTTGCTGTTTACAAGATACATATATACACTTTGGGGATAGATAAATGATATCATGATGTAACCCTCATTTTTAAGACCAAATCAATAAAAGCTGCTGAAACTTATGACGAAAGGTTGTGTGGGGGCCTCAAGGTAAAGTTTTGCTCTAGAGCCTATAAGTCTTTAGTTACACTCCTGATGGTTGGACATGGACAACTACAATGAACCCTAAAACTGAGCCCCCCAAGCTGTACCTGTCTACTTACTGGGTCAACCAGAACCAGTCGCCAGTAACTGGGCATCATTCCCTCCTAAAGTGAAAACATTATACAGGACAAAACAATACAACACAGAAGAATTGTCAGCAATCCAGGTCACAACAGTACAGAGACACAGGAGAATAATCAAACACGGAAGCCAAGATCAAAATGTGAGGAATACAGACAATAAAGTCTCACCCGCAGAGTATGAAAAAGATAAACTTTTTATGTGCAAGAAGAAACCCTGACCCAGCTGATGTCATCTCAATGGGTTAACTCTTGCTGTTCCGGAGCTGAGCTACAGAGGAGACGGGTGAGGTTATCAATCAGAACAAACCAGCAAATACAGCCATGTTTACAGAACAAAAATAGGGAAACACAAAGTAAACAGAGTAAATCTGCATCTTGCCCGTCTCCCATCATGGACCGAGGAAGATGCCAGCTCAGATGTAACAAGACGGATCTTCCTCTGTTCCTCAATTCGTCTTTTGTATGTGGAGCAATTTTCAGCTAAGAAGTTAATTTAATTAATTAGATCTTGAGTCTATTATATTAGTATATGATATTCTCTGCGCTCCTTGAACTTATCTTGACCTCTAATCACAGCGCCGGGAATATCTGTGTTTTAGTTGTATTCATTACCTTTAGAGATTCCCCATTTATTCCGCAGATCCGAGCGTCTTAAGAACCCAGCGAGTGTCTTCAGCCTCTTAACTGCGACACAACAAAGAGCCGCGTGAAGTGGGTTTTGTTACAATGTGTTCCATGTTACTAAACAAAGATTATTCACTAGAGACTGTAAAAATACAGCATCATGAAGCCGATGTGATGCTAGAATAAACCTAATAAGGCAGACTCCACCAGTGTAGCCTCCAGCCTATGCCCTGCAGCCTACCCACACAAGCCTACCTACTGCAGCCTACCCCCACAAGCCTACCTACTGCAGCCTACCCCCACAAGCCTACCTACTGCAGCCTACCCCACCGGCCTACCTACTGCAGCCTACCCCACCAGCCTATGCCCTGTAGCCTATGTCACCAGCCTACCACCTGCAGCCTACCCCACCAGCCTACCTCCTACAGCTTACCACACCAGCCTATGACCTGCAGCCTACCCCACCGGCCTAACTACTGCAGCCTACCCCACCAGCCTACCTCCTACAGCCTACCCTACCAGCCTATGTCCTGCAGCCTACCCCCCCAGCCTACCTCCTACAGCCTACCCCACCAGCCTTTGTCCTGCAGCCTACCTCACCAGCCTATGTCCTGCAGCCTACCCCACCACCCTACCTCCTACAGCTTACCCGACCAGCCTATGCCCCGCAGCCTACCCCACCAGCCTATGCCCTGCAGCCTACTCCACCAGCCTATGCCCTGCAGCCTTCCTCCACCACCCTACCTCCTGAAGCCTACCTGCTTCAACCTATCCACTTCAGCCTACCTCCAGTAGCCTACCCCCTGCAGCCTCTCTCCACAAACATATCCCCTGCAGCCTACCCCCTTCAGCCTGGATCCACCAGTCTACAGCCTTGTTTGTGTGGGTTTCCTCAAGGTCCTCCGGTTTCCTTCCACACTCCAAAACATACTGGTAGGTTATTAGATTGTGAGCCCCATTGGGGGACAGGGACTGATCTGGCAAGCTCTGTGCAGTGCTGCATAATCTGTGTGCGCCATATAAATAAAGGAATCATATTATTTACAAACTCTACTGCTCCTTGATGTGCTAATTCACCCCATATATAACCTACCTCGGATGGATGGGGAGATGACACAGTTTTGAGGTGTCTTTTTTGTGTTTTCCCTTTTTTTTAATATACTGTATAAAGATAATTCTAGACAGACTGTGCAGGTCGCATCCACATAAAGGAAAAACTTTTTTCCCAGGACAATTAGGCAAGAACCCCTTGGCACCGGAGCACGAACTGCTTTGTGGTAGGTAGCCCCTCCATCATGTGTATCCTGGGCATCACTACAATGTGGGCGCTGACCAGGGGCGTAACTAGGAGATGAGGGCCCCATAGCAGACGTCTTCATGGTACTCCCCTTCCTGCTTAAAAATATATGTATTACAGCATTCCATATTATTATTATTATGTATTATAGCATATACACATAAGTGCATATATCAAATATATCACAGATACACATATAGTATATATACATAACATATATTTTATACTGTACATGTGTAGAATGCGCAGCATAATATCTCTATACTGGTGAGCATCCTCCATTCTTTAGTGTGTCGGGCTGGATGCAGGGGCCCCCTGAAACTGTGGGTCCCATAGTGGCTGCTATGGCTATTACCCATAGGTCATAGGTCACTAAACCTGCAGAATTTTAATTTTTGTTTTATTACATGAAATAAATATTTGATCATTTAGCAAACAGGAAAAGTTCTGGCATTTGGACCTCAAGCTCCTCCCACTCTGCACTTATCACATGTAGCTGCTCCTACCCTGAACTCATTACCTAAAGAAGCCCCTCCTACTGTTTACTCATTATCTTTAGGAGCTCCTCCCACTCTGCACTCATTACCTGTAGAAGTTCCTTCTACTCTGCTCCAATTACATTTAGCTCCTCCTACTCTGAACCCATTACATGTAGCTCCTCCTACTCTGCACTCATTACATGTACCATTGCTCCTCCCACTCTGCACCCATTGGCTGTAGCTCCTCCGATTACCCTCCATCCTCTCCACCACATCCAAGACCAGATAGTTGTGTAAAAACATGAGGCCGGGATGTACAGGACAACAGGCAGCAGCTTGGTGAGGAGGTGACAACTAAGGAAGAAACACCAGATGCTTGTCCATCTTCCTCGGTCTGGGCTTCCATGTAAGATCTCACCTCGTGGGTAAAAGATAAAGTGTCAGGAATCAGCCCAGAGCTACAGGGGTCCTGGTCACTGACCTGAAATAATGGTCTCTGAGAATACCATTAGTAACACTCTACAATGTCATGGGTTACAACCCTGCATATATGTGACGTAGCGCGTTGTGTGGTCCTCCAAGCACATGGTGGCAGTATCTTGATCTTCCTGGCCACACTAAGGCCTTTATACATATTCATATTGGATATTATTGCTCTTATTAGACCCAACCCAGGAATCACATTGCTTATTAATGGTGAAAAACACAACAAAACTCTGAAAGTTGTGGCCCCTTCCTGGAGTCTATCAGTCACAAACACGTCTGTCGACTGGTGGGACCATTTCTTGACTCCTGTTCTTGATGGAACGTATCCTGTCCAAACAGTAATTAGACTTCTCATTGATTCATTAGGCCATTACTAATTATGGGGTTGTTTGGAGTAAAGACTGTACACATAGACGGAAGACGACATCTGGCGTCCATTTGTCCCTGTCTCTATTGATGGATGAAAGGCTCAACGTTACAATGCTGAAAAATCCATTACTTCTAAACACCAGGGATAAAAGGAACAAAATATGGATTATTATTTTCCTCCTAACAATTAGCTCTTGTTAACACTTTACCATACATGGGAGATTTTACATTATTATTAATTGGAATCATTATTATTTGATGAGCAACAGGGATAGAGACTCGTCTTCTGTCACTACTCCCATCGATGGTTATTGAGTATCCGCCATAAGTGTTAGGAGTTGGGTGACCTAACCAGAACTGGAGAGCAATGGGGCTCACTGCATATGTGAGTGGGAACACAAGTGTTAGGTGTATAAAAGTGGGGGCATTGGGTTTGTAGTAGAAATGGTCAAGATACATGGACAGTATTGGGAATTAATACTGTCAACACAGTATTATAATTACTTAACATCAGGCAAATTATAGCAATTGTTGAAAAGAGTGGCCTTTAATGGAGGCATGTCCAGGCCCGGCCCTACATATATAGTGCTGGGATGTGGTGGATTTTCCCAATTGGCTCATGCTTCACGAAAGTGGGAATAAGGAAGATCCCGACTCACAAATTTATCCATTTCCTTTAAACTTTATTGGCATCCGAAGGCTGCCAAAACAGTTCCTGCAGAGGCACAAAGGACAGACTCTGGACAGTATGACCTTCAACTATTACTACCCTTTAACCCCTCTGTACTTTGCTTATTGAAGACTGTCATGTTGCTACCTCTTGAAATGTGCCATATGATGGTGACATCTGGATAAGACCAAAAGACTTCAATGTAAATCTCCGGGACACAAGCAAGAGAAATATTCTGAAACAAAAATTGGAACAGAAAATTGTACAATAGTTGTGTCCCCCCCTCATCCTCATAGTCTGTATGTTTATGTGTCACCCCCTCATCCTCATCAACTGTAAGCTCTTGTGTCCCCCCTCAACCTCATCAACTGTAAGCTCTTGTGTCACCACACATCCTCATAGACTGTAAGCTCTTGTGTCACCCCCTCATCCTCATCCTCATTAGACTGCAGGATCTTGTGTAACCCCTCATCCTAAAGACTGTAAGTTTGTCGTCACCCCTCATCTATATGACGGTAAGCTTGGTGTACACCCCTTTCATCCTCATTAGACTGTAAGTCTTGTGTCACCCCCTATCCTCATAGACTGTAAGCTCTTGTGTCCATTCAATCCTCATAGACTGTAAGCTCTTGTGTCACCCCTCCTCCTCATCAGACTGTAAGCTCTTGTGTCACCCCTCATCTCATAGACTGTAAGCTCTTGTGGTCCCACACCCTCATCCTCATAGACTGTAAGCTCTTGTGTCACCTCCTCCTCCTCATAGACTGTAAGCTCTTGTGTCACCCCCTCATCCTCATAGACTGTAAGCTCGTGTCACCCCCTCATCCTCATAGACTGTAAGCTCTTGTGTCACTCCCTCATCCACATAGACTGTAAGCTCTTGTGTCACCCCCTCATCCTCATAGACTGTAAGCTCTTGTGTCACCCCTCATCCTCATAGACTGTAAGCTCTTGTGTCACCCCCTCATCCTCATAGATTGTAAGCTCTTGTGTCACCCCTCATCCTCATAGACTGTAAGCTCTTGTGTCACCCCTCATCCTCATAGACTGTAAGCTCTTGTGCCACCCCTCATCCTCATAGACTGTAAGCTCTTGTGTCCCCCCCCCTCATCCTCATAGTCTGTAAGCTCTTGTGTCACCCCCTCATCCTCATAGACTGTAAGCTCTTGTGTCCCCCCTCATCCTCATAGACTGTAAGCTCTTGAGTCACCTCCTCCTCCTCATAGACTGTAAGCTCTTGTGTCACCCCCTCATCCCCTGTTCTCTGTAATATTATATTTGTATATGTCCTCTATGATTTGTAAAGCAATGAAATATGATGGCGCTTTATAAATAAAGATTATTATTACAATAGGAGCCGATTTTCATCCACAAATTCTCAGTGTGAGAAAATGCATTTTACTACGTGACGATTTGCTGCGAACAAGCGTGCTGATACCCTGTGGGTAGGGATGAGCCGAGCCCACTATGTGTCGATCTGTGCCGGACACTGTCAGTTTGGGTCCCCAAACCTGGACTTTAGCCAGAAGCTTGGGTTCGGCATTCGGGCTCACTCTACCCGCTGGTAACATCCATGATTGGCGCCACCACCGATCGCTGGTGTTAACTCTTTAAATGCTGCCAGCAAAGCCACCATTTAAGTGGCAGCAGCGCATCACACTGCCATTTTTCCCAGAATCTTCTCTCTCTCTCACGTAGGGAAACATTATTACCGGCGGGGGTGAGCATTTTGATTTGGATACCCAAACAGAAGTTTCAGGTTTGAATTCAACTGAACTTAGTGAATGGGTCAATGTGAGCCCAATCCTAGATTAGGGCTCACAGGAAGAGGGGGGAAATTTACACAAGCAGGAGAAAGAGCCATGAAGTGAAGCAGTGACCTGCCTGGTGCTTTATACTAAAAGTGAGATGTCATTGACCAAGGATGTTAGAGGCCCCAGACTTAATGGGGAAAATTAACTTACCTGGTCCTGTCGCGATCCCCGATTCGGACGGCCCGACGAAGATGAAGTCCGGATGATTCACTAAGCTCGTGCGACCGAGTTCGTGCATCTGACGCTTCCTCGCCGAGGTCCGCCGGAGTTCAACTTCTTTTTCCGGGGGCTTGTAAGTGCGTGTTTTACAACACAATTCTAAATGTTAAATCCCGTGCGCAGTCGAAATCCGTCGGGTTGTCCAACGCCCCCCCCCCCTCCCCCGAATTGTGTCGCGTGCAAGCCGGCGCCGATGTGCCAAAATCCAATCGTGTGCAACACACTCCCCGGCGCGATGTGGCGCAAAACGGATACCGAAGGGAAACCCGCCGAAAATGCGCTCCGCGGAACCTTAGTAATTGAGCCCCAATGACTCAATGTTTAATCTCTATTTCCTACTGAGGCACTTTGACTGATCCATGTGAGAAAAACCTTGTGACTGAACTTAGTCTCTTAGTTATAACGGCAGCCATTACCTATTTCACGCTGTACTTCCGCTCATCTCTACTAGGGACTCGTCATCAGAAATTCTTTATAGAAGAACATCTTTATTGTTACAATTTTTTCGAGGGTGTAGGTAATATCCTCAGGATTATTTGCCACGGATGATTTTTTTTTAAAAAATAACTTTTGCGAGCTGATTATTAGCTCTCATTATTGGCCGACAGCTCCGCCGAGAGAAGCCTCAGCCGGCTGACACATTAACGGATGACCACCTAGCATGGCAGATTTGTAAAGTCAGCCGCCTGTTCCAAGCCTCAGATCTGCAAATGACTACTTAGACAACCCGTAATGAAGAAGCCGGCGCGCTGAATAGCCAATTATAGCTCATGCAGATTTTTTGTCAGTTTGGATCATGTAAAAATGAAAAACCTCATTAGCAGAACAAAGGTAAGTGATCAACCTTATCAGCCGCTTCTCCTTCCACCGAGATGATCCACCGGCTGATGAGAAACATGTTACATCAATAAAATATATCCAATTCCAGGAAGAAGAATGACATTTTTTTGCATTTTCTACTGACATTGCCTTTAAATCTCTTAACACGGAACCAGTCTGCACCGGATATAATTTATTCTTCCAGTGTAATTGATTTTGTGCCCACAATTAAAAAAATCTGCTCCTGAAATGTGACTGATAAGTAATGCAATCACCGCGCATCGCAACACTTCATTCAAAGCCAATTATTCCCATAATTCAGCATTAGGTGACACTTCAGTTTACTCCGTGCCACAAATTGTTTTTGCCTTTTATCATAAGACCTTTCGAAATTTTTTGATTATTCAATGTTTGCAAATACACTCAGCGGTGCCAGGAATACCGGACGTGGCGCAGATATCAGAAACGGCGTACAGGGAATAAGTGATGATAAACATCCAGATCATGGTGGAAGAGAGAATTATATAATTATAAAGTATCCAGCTCTGCAACTGAGGCACAGACCCGAGGAAGAAAACTCCAAAGACCTCCGTGTGTATCTCTATGGGTCCAGTCACCAAGAGAGCAGACAGGGGGCTCAAGATTAGTCACGAGGGGACACAGTTGGGTTCATTGAGTTCGCCGAAAATGAAAAAAAAAAAGTTTGGTTTGGGTACCAGAGCTCAAACACATTACTGGAACTGATCCTGTGCCAATGTTTTTTTATCTGGCCGATAACCGTTTAAATTTTGCTAGCATTTTCCCTAGGATCATCACTCCCATATGTGTCTTCTTTGCAGTTGGCATTTAAAGGGTTAAAATGTTAGCAGTGGGTGTGAAAAGCTGCTCAGTGGCCCATTAACCTGTTTTCTGGGTGAACCTGAACCCAAATTTCTGACTGAAGTTTAGGTTTGGTACCCAAACCTACAATGTTTGGCACAGACCTGAACATTAGGGTTTGGTACCGCTCATCCCTACTCAAGGGTAAAAATCCCTCTGAATTAAAAGTCCCCTGGAGAACAAGGACTCACTTCTCTCCAGCTTCCTGTTCCTCCAGGGTGGTCTTTTATTACTGGTTCCTCTGGCTGGTCATGTGATTGTTCCAACCAATCAAAGGACGCGGTAGTCACAGAAGGAAGAACATTATCATTGACTTCAATGGGACTGAGATAACGCAATGTCCCATGGGAAGTGGAAATGTCAAAAATCGGAGAACTCTTACTGCAAGCAGCTACATGGTGCGGTTTCTAGACATCAGACCCCCACCACACTCATATTTATCACCCATCCTAAGTAAATCCCTGTAGTCTATTGGTAAATGGACATTTCTATAACTCTCTAATATCCAGTACAGGCGGTCCCCTACTTAAGGGCACTTGATTTACAGACAACCCCTAGTTACAGACGGTCCGCCCCCTATGACCTCTGGTGACCTCTCTGGATGTTACTACAGTCCCAGACTGCAATGATCAGCTGTAAGGTGTCTGTAATGAAGCTTTATTGATAATCCTTGGTCCCATTACAGCAAAATTTTGAAATCCAATTGTCACTGGGACAAAATATTTTTTGTCTGGAGCTACAATTATAAAATATATAGTTCCCAGTTACATACAAATTCAACTTAAGTACAAACCCAAGGAACCTATCTTGTATGTAACCCGGGGACTGCCTGTATTAAGTTTTTCATGTCATTAGTTAACATATCTGCCTCTTGTCAGTGGATAGAAATACTTTGCTCGGATCTCTGCTCTTTTGCTACATTGTATCAGTCTGGTGTTCATTTTGTTTAATTGTTTTTTCCCTTTTATCATTTATGGATAATATTGGTGCGTGTCCCTTTCTACCCTCAATTTACCAGGACATTGGAGTCACTAGATATTTCAGTGGTTTTTAAATGTATTAAATATAGAGATTTGTATGTTTTTTTGTAGAACATTGTCCATTTTTTCATGTTTGGTTCTGAATATTGTCCTCAGATGAGCGCAGGGTAAGATTTGTACATGTTTTCTATGATGTATGGGTCTGGAGTCCAGGCGCTTACAGAGCATTGTCTAAACTAGATACCATTGTTTCCACTTCTCAGCTTAGAGCAGCTTTGTTTCAATGGATCAGATTGGAGTCCAGACTTTTTAGCTCACAGAGCATTATGTAGTCTGAGAACAATCTATAAGATAAAAACAAGACTAGCTACACTGGATGTACAAATTTGCTACAATGTGCAAGTCTGGAGTACAAGTTGTTTATGTCACAGAGCATTGTCTAAACTGGATACAATAGTCACCCCTTCTCAGCTTCGCAGCTTTGTTTCCATGTATCAGTCTGGAGTCCATACAGTGTCGCACACAGAGCATTACCTTGTCTGGGTACAATTGTAATTAGGCATAAGAAAGCTTTGGGTTGTCACGGGTTCTCCCGCAACCCACTACCCATTGGCAGCCCCCCCACCCCCGTGCTCCTTTCTGTGCCTTCGGACCACCGACCCGGCTCTCACCTTTTCACAATCTAGTACTGGCCCGGCAACCGATAATTAATGCCGGCTGCCAGTTCTGTTAAATTCCCAGCCCCTTACTGTATTCCCTGCTGGATCTTCATGCCTTGTGCCTTAGAGAAACCTTTGTCTGATGCCCCGCGCTGTTATTGTGACCCCAGTTTCGTTCCTGACTACGATCCTCTGCTGCCTGCCTTGGCCGATTGCTACGCCCCCGACTCTGATCCGTCCTGACCTCCTGCCTGTCCCCAACTACGATTGTGCTCCACTTATCTGTACATCGCCTTGGCAGCCACCGTGGACAAAGTCGCACCTGTGGAACGACCGGGTGGTACCACGCCGCACCAAGTGCAACCTGCTTTGCGTCGGGCTCTGGTGAAATCCGGGTGCCACTTAGACTTCGCTCCCAGGTGTCGCCTTATGTCATTGTCCACAGTTGTCAAGTGGGTCCCTCACTCCGGGAACCTGACATGGGTTACTAGCTGTGTGCTGATTTGCTACCATGTATCAGTCTGGAGTCCATACTGTTTATCTCACAGAGCATTGTCTAGAAGGGATACAATTGTCTCCTCTTCTCAGCAGAGCATCACATAGTCTGGGTACAATAGTAACAAGCCATCAGATAGCTATGGGTTACTAGTTGTGTACTGATTTGATACCATGTATCAGTCTCTAGTCCAGGCTGTTTAGCCCACAGAGCATTCCAGTCTAGACTGGATACAATTGTCTCCACTTCTCACAAGAGAGCAAGACTATCGATGTACGAGGTTTCTGCCTCTGAAAGGAAACAAGACAAGCAAACAGATTATTAAAAAATTTAGAAATGTATAGACAATAGTTGTGAGAGCTGAAGAATCTTATGCACAGATTAACCCCTTGTTACCCAATGCACCTGGATGGGCTCTCCGATCCCCTCACCAGCGCCGTTTTCCTCCCTCGTCTTCCCAGTCTCCGGCCTTCCTCCTCCTCGCTCTTCCTGTTAAAAGAATAAAATAAAGCAATCAGAGCCGTATAAATCCTGAAATTGCCGTCGAGTGGATCAATGGCTGCAATATTTAGACTTTCATCCACGCTCGGCTGATTCCTTTCTGGAGAAGCGGAGTTTGATATCTGTAATTTTTGTTTCTACTGATACAGAAACTCATCATAGTTTGGGCTGGTAATTGCCTTTAGTGCGGCATCAAGTGCATTGGCTTTAATGATTTTGCTATAAATTTTAATTATTTCATCCCCCAAAAAATTGAATTCAGCAACACTAAAAAAAGTAATTTACCTTTTGATCTTTCCTTTCCGAGAAACAAATGCATAATGCAAATTCAAAGGAATATCTATGAGGTGAGTGGAGGCGATGGATGTCATTGTACTCGGCAGCCGACGCATTTCAGGCCTCACAACGTCCTGACAATATGATATAATGTAGCAGTGACCTCATTGATCACAAGGTCACCTCCACCTTACTGCGCCCGTCATACATGTGCCGAGGATTTTACTGGAATCTGGGGATTTACAGAAATGTCTGGGTGTGGACAAGGCTTGGCAGCTCTGTCCTGCAGTTTATCAGGATGAGGAGCTGCTGCAATGTGGCCCATAGAACCCAAACATACAACTGGGTCACATCTCTCCATAAGCCAGAGTGGTACATCCCTTAACCTGCCTCTGGCTGACCACAGGGGCAATATGCAAATACGTTTTCCTTAATTGGACAAGGATAACCACACCTCTTTTGCTACAGACTGTCTGTATCTGTGTTATTATCTTTTCTGTAGAGAAAGAGACACAGGATGTAATACTACTCCTATCCTGTATATATGGGCACAGCACAGTACTACTACTC